>CAEGAF010102710.1:0-18816 GCA_903067075.1 Micropoecilia bifurca
CAGAGCAAGCTAGCTAACGTGCTGTTTACCAGGGAGCTTGCCAAAAGGACTGAGGGTAGGGTGTGTTGGTGTTTTTTGTGTCTGCGTGTTGTTGTGTGTCAGGCAGAGGACCTAAGACTGACTGCCTGTCTTTGACTATATGAGTGTTCCTCCTTGTGTATGGAAAAGTAAAAGGTCAACATCTGCTGCAGGCGTGAGAATCTCATGCCTCAGCCACAACTGCTCTAAGTAAGGAAATGAGCAAGCAGAAGCATTTTTAGTGAAAAAAATAATGTTTTCCTCAAGTTACACCTACTTATCTCAGTGTTTTCAAACATATCAAGTAAAAGCATTAGCCATTTTGTAGCAGATTTTGCTTTGTTGTTTAAAGGGGCAGCACTGTATAAAGTAACTATGTTAACATCAGTTGGTCTGTAAATTCTATGTCAAATATGACTTAAAAAAATTTGACTTCATAATTTAGTGCCTTGAAATTAAACATCTGTCTCTTTAAGAAGCTCCTGCTCTTTCTGACACTCTACCGTCCATCACATCCGTCAGGAACATCGCTCCTCCATTAACTCTTTACCAACGCTTTTAGCAGAGCTGCACAGAGAAGTAGCTTGTATAATGAGCTCTGCAGATGCAAACATATCCAGCAGGTCTCTGAAAACAGTTCTTCAAAATATAGTCAGTATTTTCAGCAAAGTTGAGCTGCCTATCCAGGAATGACCCTAGGTATTTAAAATTTGCCACAGTTACAACAGGTTGGCCATCGAGAGAAACTGGAATCACTTTAAGGTTTTGTTTAGGTCATTTAATTAGCTCTATATTCTTAAGAGACTGAAAAATTCACAATAAATAATAAAGACTTTGCATTATTCTGATTTAGTACTGTAATTATATTAGCTGTGTTACCACCCACGCCACTGGAGGCAGTAGCAACCCCGAAAAGATGCGACTAAGGAGCAGATTTAGAAGTACACGGAAAGTTACAGAATTTGGTACATACATAGTTACATAATACTGCCCCTCTAATTAATATAAGCCACATAAAGAACCCCAACACATTTCAAACTGCGATGAAGGATGGAAAAATCTAATTCTCCCTCTTCCCCCTCTCTAGCTCTTGGTGTGATGGCTTTCTCTGTGGACCCTGGCGTAGTAAACACCGAAATTACAAGAAACATCAGGCGCCCTCTTGTGGACATAGTTAAGACCTTCAGTTTCTTGATCCGAACCCCAGCAGAAGGAGCGTCAACCTCTATCTACTGCATCGTTACTCCAGAGAATGAGCTGCTCACCGGTGGATTCTACAAGTCAGTGAGAGAAATTAAATAACTCTAAGCTTTATATAATATAATAAAACCGAGGAAGCAATTTTTTTGTATTTTTCATGGTAAAACAGGATTGTGTGAGATGAAGTCTATATAACCACAAACACTTTTATAGAAGACCAAGTAAAACGGCAAACATACAAAACAACAACAACAACAAAAAAAAAACACTGTAGCCACCAAAGTTAATAATTCACCTTTTATAAAACCTTTACCTCAATCTTCCTCTTTTTCCAGGAACTGTGCCAGAGCAGACAGCTGCAGGGCAGGTGAAGATGATGGCACAGCTCTGAAGCTGTGGGCCGTGAGCTGCCACCTGCTGGGCATCCGCTGGAGATGAACTAATCTGACTGCACTGTGCAGCAACATACACTTCAGAAACACTCTTTTCATCTTGTGAACAAAATGTTAAAATCCATTGAACATTATCCATGTCCCAAATATGTTGTAAGACAACTTGGCCTACAACAAAATCACTGTTTAAGTTTGAGTCTTTACATCACATCACTTATAAAAGATACACAATCACATGAAATGATAGCTTAGTGAAGGGTGTAATGGCCAGAAGACGGGAAAAATAAAAGCTACCATACTTGGGCGCCTGTGTTTTTTTTTTAATTGCCATCTTTGTTGTCCCACTGGAGTTTTTGCTACTTTCATTGCTATCATTATTTTTGATGTATTTAATGTTATGATGTATTTGCTAACATAAACTGTATTTCACAACTGAATCACCAATACAAGTTGTTTTCATTTAAAGGGGCAGTTGTATTTTCCAGGCACATAATGCTATTTTATAGCAAAGTTAAATTTGTTACCTCCAGTTGTTTTAACAACACTGTATATCAAATGTGACTTAAACGAAAATGGACTTTGTAATGTGACCACTTGCAATTGGGCCTCTGTCTCTTTAAGAAGCTCCTGATCTTTCTGAGAATCTGCTTTAAGCATGTGATAACAATTATTTTTTATATATATTTACAACATATTGAAAATGTTTTCTTAGGAGGGTTGGACTGAGCAGCTATGACGAGTTCAGCAGACCTGCAGTTCCACTCAGTGTTTGCTAATTGCAACAAGAACAAAAATTAAAGCAACACTCTGGGTATGTTTTTGATGAAGGAATAACAGTATTGAAATAAAGCTAAAAAAAAGAGTCAGTTTTATATCAGCGCTATAACATAAGAGTAATCAATAGTTATTTTGTGTAAAACATCCGATTAACAGTTTAATTTTTAAAGTTTTAATTTTTGCTGAATCAATTCTTAAGATTCAAGGGATAGTGTCAATCAAATCTATTGTCAGCTTTAGTTGTTCTCTTTGATTTTTGGCAACTTAATTTTTGTATCTTTCTTCCTTAAAACCCTCCATTGTTTTTTTTCTTCCCCGTTTAATTTTGTGCTCCTGTGACATGATGAGCTTCTTGTTTTTATAGTATTGCGCAAAAGAAGATAAGTTTGGGGGTGATGTAGGGGCTGTGCCCCAACGCTGTGCAGACATGACTCTAAATCCACCGAATTACACGATTTATTCGTTCAACCCTCAAATTCTCACATTTTCCAAACACGTTACACGGTGAAAGCGCTTGAATTGCGGCCAATTTGTGTACAGTGAAAGCCAGACGCGTGAGGTTTGGCGTGATCCTCAGTGCATGACGAGAGGCAAGCGAGCAGGCAGGCAGGCAGGAGCCAACAGGAAAGCCGTCTGTTCTCAGGCTCTATCTTGTTAATCAATCATGCACCAGCTGGCTTCTGATTGGCCCAGCTTGGAGATGCGAAATGCGCGCAGCAGGCTGTTTGGAGATGACAACCTGGGAGCCAGTGCAGCACCGTGTGGTGGAGACTGGAAGGGACAAACGTCTGGCTGACACTGAAGTCGCCCACCGATCTTAAAGTGGAAATCTGTTACTCTGGAGGAATAATGAACTGCAGGTAGGAGGGGAAAAAACATCTTTGAAGGAAAAAAGGTTAAGAGGATGGATCTAATGACTGAACTAACTTGAAATGGAAGAGAGAATAAAAAAAAAAAAAAAACGAACGTTAGTGAAGATTAAACTCCCACCAGACCTGGTCTTATTATTTAATTAGTTCATTGTATTTAATGGTATGTCTAGGTACATAATAGATTCCAGCCTTTCCTTAAAAACTAGGCTTCAATATAATGAAAATTGCTGTGATTTCTTTCTCCTTTTTTTTCAATTGTCTTTAATTTATTTGTTTGCGAATCCAACTAGACACGAGTTTGTGAAAAGGAGCTACACGCAATATTCTGTCATTCCAAATGTACTTTCACCCAGGAGTGCATGTTGCAACCGCTGGACATCTGAGGAGAGGTTGGATGGGAAAACAGTGGTCATCACCGGAGCCAACACCGGTATCGGCAAAGAAACAGCCAGGGATCTGGCAAGAAGAGGTACAATCCAGTCAATGTAGTTTCTCTCCCTCTCTCTTTCATTGTTTCTAACTTTTACACCGTGACTTTCATGGAGCATTCCACTATGCTTCAGGGATTTAAGCCCTTTCACTGCTTGGTGATGGAAGCTAATCTGAAACGTTAATCACATCAGGGGCGGATCTACAGGGGTGGCATGGGGTGGCAGCTGCCTCCCCAACTGAGAGCCTCACCGCCCCTGTTGCCACCGCAGCAACAGGGGCGACTGAATTCAATATGGCAAATTGGATATTAAGCGCATGCATCTCTTTTCCCCCCCCCCCCCCGAGAACACTGAATGCAACATGCAACCTGACACCTGCTGCTAAGTAGAGGGGAATGCGAGAGGAACTGAACCTGAGGCAGCAGCATTGATACATATGGATATGTTACTGGACTGGGCTTTACGTGACGTGTCGTTGGCCACACATGCGCCATTGCTGCCCATTGAGTCAGTAATATCAGTGGTCAGGAAAATTCCACAATCACACAAAGAATCTGAAAAATGGATGAAATGTTTAGCGGTTAATTCAACCCTATAACAGCCATAGACATTCGTAGCCATCGGTTCAAGGGTTCGGTTCAAGGGTTTCACATTTAACAGGTGAGGAAAAAGTTTTAATTTAAGGAAAATATTGAAAAAAGTGAGCAGTGGGTCAGTTAAGCTAGTTTAACTGTTGCTGGCCTTCTATTGACTTTTGATAACCTTAACATGTGCTGCTCGGTTCCGTTATCGCTAAAATAGGACAACCCGAACACCAAGGCATTAGTAGAGGAGCGCTGATCAACCACCGCTGTGATCAGGCGAAAAATGTATCAATATTGGCAATATAGACGTTAAGCCTGATAACGTAAGACTGGCTGTTCTATTTTGGTGTTCTGCGTACTATGTTGTATGGGAAATCCCCTCATCCGCATCCCCTCATCTCTGCTTTATCGGTTGCCATGGCAACGGGTAATGCCGCTGGTGCGGTACTGCCGACACACGGAGCGAGAAAACGCAGAATCGACGTGTTTTTGTCTAGTTTTGTTCTTCACGTCAGCTTTATTGCACCTTTATTGTGCAATTAAGTGTGTTTATCCGCTGCAATTCCTAAAAGTTAAACAAGCGACAAAAACTGAACTAATCCCCTCCTCTGTTCGCAAAACGTGGCGAACAGTCATCAAACTGCTCCTACAATATAAATAAAACGCTTGACCAATATAAGAGAAATTTGCCCTTTCTTGCATTTTGACATAACTAAAGGAAAACAAATAGTTTTCAGTACTCTCAGCTTTATTTTAAATCGTATTTAATAGATAGGCTATATCTGATGATAAATGGTGGCACTACTAATATTTTCGTGACAGATTTCTGCTCGTCTTGCATTGGAATAAAGTGGTTTTCTGGACCCAATGCATCACATAGTGACTAATAGATGCTGTCCAATCCGGTAATACATATTAATTAGCAGCAGTATGAAAGACATAAAAAAATAATTAACCATATTACATTAACAAATTATATTCAATCCTCAGTGCTGCATGAAGCACATTTTGCAACAAGGAGAGTTAAAAACAATATTTTGCAACAAGTAAATTAAATCCAATGTTAGGTCTGAGCAAGCTAAATGTGAGAATGAGATGTTTTGTGTGCATATATATATATATATATATATATATATATATATATACTGCCACCCTTGAAAAATCCTTGCCCTCTTGCCACCTCATAGGTATTTTTCACACTTAATCAGTCTTGGTTTAACTTTATTACATACATAATGGTGGAATTGTTAAACTGTCTCGCAGGGTTTTATAAACTCAGCATAACTTACAGGCTTAATAAGTTATGCTGAAATAAAGCTGCTACCTTCCTGGACATGCAAGCAATCATTTTAAAAGACAGATGGCAGTGATGCAAGTCAGATGAGGCATCAGGGAGACAGAGGGAGCATTGTGAGGGTCTGTTACCCTCCTGAGCCAGACAGGCGACAAAAGAGAGAGTTTGGAGGGTTCAGCCATGCACACACACCCGCGCACACACACTCACACATGCTGACCCAGTGTAATGTAAAAACTTCTTCTGCATAGATGATTAAATCTGTTTGTTCGCCAAAGGCGCAGCATGAGGTATACCCCTGCTGCTTTTGAAAATTACCATCATGCTTTTGAGAGTGCACCACTTCATTCTGTAAATGAAAAGGCAAGTGGGAATCATTTTCCTTTTTTTATTACACACCATCGACGAGGGAAGGGAGGTAGAGAGAAAAAAAAACTAAGCATTGTCTTTGGCGTTGAAAAATCAAATGAATGTAGAGAACTGTGGGAGAAAACAACAGTGTCAAAAGGGAGATGACAGAATAATGACCTCCTCTATTCCTTCTTGCATTAGGAGAATTTCCTGTCAGAAGATGGCTTCATTTATCAGTAAATTGGATTAAGTAACGACAGGATGGCATGATTAGGTTTGCACGGATTCATAACAGGCAGCGATACCTGGGAGCAGCTGCATGCTAAGGTACCAAGGGAAATCTGAACAAATCACAAGGTTGTTTTTTTTCTATCCTGGATGCTTTTGGTAATTTCATCATGTCAAAGTCTACATTCTGTTGTTTTTTTTTCTTCCCCCAAACAAGACCTGGGACTGCTTAACAATGGATTTGAGTTTACAGTGATTGATAATGATAACACACCTGATAATGACTTATTGCATTTAAAGAGACTCAGTCGCTACTTCCAAAATGGGAGAGGAATTGAGCGTTCCCACTCGGGAGCAGCTGAACGCGAACAAAGACACAATAACGAGACACAGACGCTACATTCCAGCTTATTAATGGCTCACCACTTCCTTAATTGCAGTGTGGAGCAGCTATCTGAAATGTGTGCTGTAGTTTTTCCAGTTTTTTCTTTTTGTTTTTTTTCATTGTCAAGATATTTGTGGTACAGTGTGGGGTTCTTGCCTTTGTTCAGATATTTAAATATAATTTTAATGGTCATGCATCCCAATTTTTGTGTGGGTGAGAGAAAGAATTGAGCATGTTGTCCTCAAAACCCCTTCCTGAGCTCATTAAGGAGAAAGCCTCATAATTTGCCTTGGAAGCAAAGCGATGCCGCCGAGCAGTTGGCTCACTGAGCTGCTGAAAGAGGGCTTAGAAATCATTAGAGAATGATGAAAGGTGCACAAAGATTTTTAGGGACTTCATTACTCATTTGATGTTGGTGGCTTTCTTTCCCTCTAATTGAATAAAAGAGATGCTCGTTTGAACTCGCAAACTTGTTTGCGTTGAATTTGTCCCCCGATGTGCCTCCTTTTAACGCTTCTGCTCATGTATTTTAGGACTACAATGTGGCTGTTTATCTGTTACAAGATGCGTTTCAAAGATTAAAAGCTTTGACCAAGTCATGACACGAGAATATAAAGCCAGGCATCAGTCGGAGGGAGGTGAACACTCATCAGGCATGTTCTCAGTTCTAAACCACTGTGATGAAGTGTAAGGCGTGTGACTGGGAGAACACGTCTTGAGTGTCTCCATCGGGTTGTTTTTTTTTCAGGCGCCCGCATCATCATGGCATGCAGAGACGTGGAGAAGGCCGAGGAGGCGCGGAGTGACATCTTGGAGGACACAGGCAATGAGAACATCGTCATCAGGAAGCTGGATCTGTCCGACACTAAGTCCATCAGGGCTTTTGCTCAAATTATTAACAAAGGTAGGAAGGTGGCGTTGAACTTACGAGCAAAGTGAGCCGTGAATAGATTCTTTTACCAAACAGGTTTTAGTAGCTTGAAAGAAAATATTTGACAGTAAAGAGTGATGGTTGAGGCTATTACTGTTGGTCAAATTTATGGCTGAGTAGGGATGGATGATCTTCTTCAGCCACTAACGGTTGTGGTATAAATCTAGCGTTGCTTTTTATCAGTCCTACTTTATTTTCAATATATATGTTTCCTTTAAAAATGCAGTATTACTTTTCATTGCTACGCTTTTAACATTCTTATTTATTTTACTTTTTATGTAGATCTCTATGGACCTACATAGCAACATCACAATTACTTTTGGAATATTTTTATCTTTTTTGGGGGTGAATGACAGAGAGATTTTAGTTTTATTTAAGCCAAATTAAATGTTTGCAGCATTTCTTCTTTTTGCATGCAGAATCTGGTAAGACTGTATGACATGAACATACCACACCACAAAAAAATAAATACTCTGTGGGCCACAAAACCTACCTACTTTCTGGACAGATTGTTTATTTTTATACACTGTAAAAAAATAAAAACATAAAAAATCTGGTTTCTATTGCACTAACATAAATATTGCCAATGCTTTCCAGAAGAGAAGCAAGTGAATATCCTGATAAACAATGCAGGCATCATGATGTGCCCTTACTCCAAGACTGTGGATGGATTTGAAATGCAGTTTGGAGTTAATCATTTGGGTAAGTTGTATTGCAGTGATATCTAACATATATTTCCTGAATGTTGCAGTTTTAAGGCATCTAAAAAATAGCTCAACTGATGCGAGTTTATTCATTCCTGTATTTCGGAGAGGTTAGTTTAAATAGACGGCAAGGCTGGAAAGTGAGAGGCGGGTTTCAGTCTTAATGGCAGCACAACTGACAAACACATCAGCCTGAGAAGATTCTGGAGCAGCTTTTTTTTTTCCAAGCTGTCACTGTGTATTGGACCGTCTCTTACTCCCAGATGATGTTTATTTTTTTGTGCATTATTTTTGTCACAAACTGTCAGTGCAAGCCGCCTGTGCTCAGACACATTTGCCCACACACATATGGACACCAAGTCACACGCAACGAGACACAAGCTTACACCAGCTTTAAGAGTCTGTACTTGAGCACGAGCGACACCTTCCAAATAATGGCAGCGTTTATGTGAAGAATAAAACAAGAAATTAAGAACTTGTAAAGACATAATCTGATAGCATTCCCAGAGAATATTACAGGACTGATTTCAAAGTCTATACAGAGCAGAAATACTTGCAGGAATTGCACTTACTGCCATGCATTCTTGGATCTTTGTGGTTTGGATAACTCGCCGAATGAACATGTCAAGATACCTCACAGCAGTTAAAGCTATTCAGCTGCAGAGCCACTAACTATTTTAATGATTTATGTTCTCTGACTTTCCTTAAGGCCATGTCCTCTTAACCTACCTGCTGCTTGACCTCATCAAATGTTCAGCTCCAGCCCGCATTGTCGTCGTGGCGTCGGTGGCCCACACTTGGACTGGCCTTCGACTTGATGACATCAACAGTGAAACGAGTTATGACACTATGAAAGCTTACGGACAAAGCAAACTGGCTAACGTCCTGTTTGCACGCTCTCTTGCCAAACGGTTGCAAGGTGAGAATGAACTTCCAAACCATCAATAAACAAACATTAATGTAAGACGTTCCTTCAACGCCAAAAAAGATGCTGTTTTGTTGTAAGGGACGTACACATCCTGGTATTTGATAGGAAATTAACATATTTCTGGAATATTGTGAGTTTCTGAAGTACGGAGCACAGAAGTCCAAACAGCTGGCATTTGCAAATACTTGAGAAATCTCTAGAACTGTTAGAAGAGTTCACACATAGTCAATCAGCGCCAAGGAATATGAATGGTGCTCCTGGATTGGCTGCCTTTTCCAACACCAGCCAATAGCGTGTTAGGTAGCATTGCACATAGATATTTCATATCCCCAAGTTGCATTTTTAAAAAGAATATTTTAAACATGTTCTACCAAAAATGTTATTTTTCCAGGAACAATTCTGAGTTGTGTTGCACAGAAAAATCTGTGACTAGTTGAATCTGCGAATATTGAAGTACAAATAGGCGGGCGTCTTCTGCAGGTCTCATAGGAACCCAAATTTTATGAATTATGGATGTTCAGAGAGGCTCTCCATTCAATTAAGCAAAGAAGCATAATCCAGAATGTGAGTTTAAATGTACAAAACACACTTTTCATTTTCTTTATTTTAAACATAATAGCTATCTACCCTTTTTTTCTATTTCACAGTTGTGCACAATAATTTGTTAAAAACAAAATTTCTATAGTGTGACTAAATGTGAAGAAGTTCTCCTTTGCTCATGCTGCAGGAACCGGTGTCAGTGTCTTTTCTCTGCACCCGGGAGTGGTCCAGTCTGACCTGTGGCGACACCAGCACCAGTGCATACAAGTGGCAGTGAAGATCTTCCGGATTTTTACCAAAACAACAGTGGAGGGAGCACAGACCACCATCTTTTGTGCTGTGGAACAAGGCCTGGAGAGCCAGAGTGGAAACTATTTCAGGTAGCTTTTGACAACAAGCTCAGTAACCGTTAATCAATAAAAAAAAGTAAATAACTGCACATTTACTCAGCAAAACTTTACAAATGTACAACTTTCAACAATGGCACAAAAGAGCCGGGCAGGATCTAATGACCAGTTTCTGTCAACTGTTTGTGTTCAGTGACTGTGCGCCTGCACGCTGCTCAAGGACTGCTGCTAATGATGACTTGGCCCAGAGGCTGTGGGAGGTGAGCTGCGACATGCTTGGCATCACCTGGCAGTGAAGAGCTGCGGATTAACTACGTGTCATACATGTCACATGTCGACAGCACTGTTATGCACTTTTATGCATCTGCGACTCGTTTGAGAATTTTGGCCGTTCTGAGTGAGGTTGAGTGTGAAGCAACGAGGACTGCTCCAAGTTTTTCTTTCATTTTCCGTCAACGGAAAGAAATCACATGTTGAATTTAATCAGCATTTACTGAATTATTTCCGATGTAGAACCTTTTAAAGCATTCCAGATACATAGAGGTTCTAAGTATTTATTTGTTGTGTATCTTGTACTAAAACTGTTCTTTGTCATGAGAATAAGTCAGCCAGTATGTTATGCTTTAATTTAGTTGAATATTGCTGTTGAATTTTTTTTATTATTAAAATGGAATGTAGCATTTTCCTAGCTATATTGCAACAAAGTTTGAACAGACTCAAAAATGCTTTTGAGTTTATTTACTCTGTATTTTTATTATTTGCATCGTTTACATGTTAGTTGTTTTCAAAGACGATTCCGTGAACTCTTAAAGATGTTACAGATGGTAATTCCTCAATAGATACTTACACAAATAGACTAATTTTTAAATTTTTTTAAAGAGTCAGCGAGGACAGACTCCCCTGAAGCCACAATGCGTTGAAAATCTTATTTTGTTAGAATCTTTGTTCCCTTTGTAAAGCTCTCTGTAAATCTATTGATCAGTAAAAATAAAAATGAATGTAAAAAAGTTTTATATCGAAATGTACTTTGCATCTGGTTTATTCAGACATTCTGCAGTTTTTACATATTTTCCTTCTAAAGAAGGCAACGTAACATCAGCCAAATGCATGACTGAGATAATGGGTTGCAAAAGAATAAGCTTATAAAGTGTCAGCCTGATGAAATTTGACAGTAATGTGAGACATGCTCTATAACAGGATGACATCTTGTAAAATGTTTTTTGACCAACATTTGTTGTAGTTGTGCTCGTTTGTCTGAAATTTAAGTACAGATTTTTATTTTTATTTTCTTAAGCTCTCTGCTCCACATGTAGTTACATGAATGAATTGAACACAATTGTAGATCAGAGACTCTTGCTCTTTGAAGTTAGCCTCATCATCCAAAATAAATGGCACAATTTATGACCTCATGATTTCTTGTCTTTTTTTAATGCAACATTTATAAAGGTAACATTGTAATCATGCTGCTGACTCATGTTGGCTTTACGAAACCAGAGAACGATTAAAGTGAACATACCAGAACAAGAGATCTCTAATCTTAATCTAAATCACATGAGGGGGTAAATATTAGAAAGAATGTTGCATGAATAATGAGAGGTAGTAAGAGTATTGAACACTTAACCACTCTGCAAGAGTGCTAATAATATAGGTGAAGGTGACAAACCAGGAGAAAATGCAAAACACATACTGCTTTTTAAAGAAGGTATTAGACAAATATTTTAAGAGCTGTGTTGTTTGACTGTAGTAATGCAACAGTCTTAGAATGTGGTCTCACAGATTTTTTTCTGCATTTTCAGCCGCATGTTTCTAGCTTTTTCAGTGGTTATAAGAGTAGTATCTTGTTAAAGACTAATCTAATTTAAGACTGAAGCACAAGATTGTGCAAAAACATATTTGCAGTTGAAATTTTTGTCTGACCACCAGACAAACAAAATTGTTTGAACTTTTTTTTTTCAAAGATAAAAATTAAAATAAGAAAATATGTAGGCCTAATTGCCTTTAAGTTTGCAAATGCCCGCACAAGTCTAAATCTGCAACTCGGTCATTAGGACGTCCTCTGCTGACCTTAATGAGATGTTAGACTTAATTTAAAGATAGTAAAGTTGTTTCAAAAAATATTTCTGGTAGGTACAAAGAATATGAAATTAATTTTCAATGTTTATTCAACACACAAGGTCAGAAGAGATCTCAGTGATAGATGACTGGTTTTAAAAACTGAAGTAATGATGAATAAAAGAGGAGGTTTGACTGTTGGAACAGAAAACAAAATGCAAATTACATCTTAGACAAGGAATTTACAGAAACAAAACCACAAGAAGAACACAATGTTGTAATACCCTAGAAAGAGGACATAGGTTATTTCTTTGTTGATTCATAAATCTAAACTGGGAAAATAGATGAATAATATTGGTTGGTACAGGTGCAACAAATAGATGAATATGTAAAAAAGTGTTAACACTCTTTCAGTGATTATAATAAAAATAATCACTTTTTATTGAGTAGCATTTACATATTGAGCTGTTTTACAGTATATAATACATAATATATAATGTATATATAATATTCATTATCAGTTATGTCAGTGTAATAAAGCTCTCACTCTGTTTTTACCTGTGCTCCCTGCAGAGACACATTAAGATACAAAAGAAACTGTAATTTATTTGTTTATACAGATAAAAAATATGCCTATAGCTAGAATTGCACTGTGAATGTAAACTTAAAATAGGACAGAATTTAACATTAATGACTTGTGTCATCACAAGGATGCGACTCCAAGCCTTAAAAAGCTTCTACAGCTTTATTCCTATCAAAAATGATACAATAGCCAGTTTTACTACGTCATGGTGTAGAGAACCTCCCAGCCTGCAGGCGGAGATGTAGACGGAAGCGCGTACAAACTGAAATTGAAGAAAGACGTCACACGCATGCGCCGTTTAAGTCTACGTCAGCTTAAGTTTTTTCTTCTAGCCGTGTCGAAGCTACGTGGCCACAACTACTCTGTGATCTGAGAAAGAACAGGACGGAAACAGGTGAAATAACTGCTATTTTATCAATCTTATTGTATTTTATTGATTAAAATCATAATGGACGAAAGGGTTTGAGGCGGTTTGGCGTAACATGTTTAACTTTAAACAATGCTTCGTCGAGGTTAGCTTCTCCTACTCTAATATACGGTATTAGTAACAGAGACAGATTTGTTAAACGCCTTTGTATCACGTTTTTAATGTTAAGGTACCACATGTTTTGTATAAAGTTGTCATAACCTTTGTGTCTGCTGCACTAGAAGTAAATGAATACAATCATGAAGTGATTAAAAGCTGAAATGATGAAGTCAACGTCAGCGCTAAAGAAAACGTAAGCTGCAATGATGCTCTGTGATTTCTGTTAGCAGCGCAGCCATGGATCAGGTGATGCAGTTTGTTGAGCCCAGTCGGCAGTTCGTCAAGGACTCAATCAGGCTTGTGAAAAGGTGCACAAAACCAGACCGAAAAGGTAGTTTTTTTCTCTTCCTCTATCCTTTTTTGGTTTTAAAGCCTGAACCGTTTCGTTAACTTACCCTGACTTCAAAAGCAAGTTCAATTTCACCTTATGTTTCGCTTTTATTTGCTTTGCAATGTTGGTTTTTGTTCTTAAGAATTTCAGAAGATCGCCATGGCCACAGCGATTGGATTTGCCATTATGGGCTTCATTGGCTTCTTTGTCAAGCTCATCCATATCCCCATCAACAACATCATTGTGTAAGTAAAAAAACCCGAAAACAAAACACTTTAAATAATACTGAATATGATGGATAGTTGCACTTATTTGATTGTGTTTTTGTAATGTGAAACAAGTCAGTCAAACAGACAAGATGAAGATTATTTAATGTTTGGATGATTAAAATTATTATGAAAGATTGCAGCGCGTTGGCTAAGCAAAAAATATAATAATGCCTATCAACATGTTGCACAGGTTTCAGAGTTTTATTTTTTGTAAGTCAGCAGAAGTTTTATTTTTTTTAATGTAAAAAAAATACATGCAAGTAAACCTTATGAATTAAACCTTAATCACAAACCACAGTTGTATATTTTTGTTCCCAATTACTTCAATAAATTACTCAATATTGCCACGTTAGATTAATTCTCTATGGTTTCTCAAAAACATGCATCCCACCTGCTTCCAAGACCAAACATCGGCAATACTGTTATATTTGCTTAAAATTAAATTAAATGAAACAAAATGTGACTGCATATGTTAACTTATTTTGTTTTGCAAGTAAAATTTTATTTGTATGTCTTAATTCTTGCTATAAATCCCTAGAAATCAGTAAAACATAAGCATCACCTTAATCTCCAGTCTTCTCCAGAAATATTGGAAAACTGCTATTTTATAACAAATGCACTTCATAAATGTAGTTATGACACCTTTATTCTTTCGCTCCTTACAGGTTTTCTTAATTTTACAATTATATTCCCCAAAAAAACAACAGATTTTGTTCTTTTGCAATTTTTTTTCTATCTTGTAAAATAGAGCTGCATAAAGAAATGAGTTTGACTTTTACATTTTTATCAATGCTAACTAACATTTCCTTTCGTTTTTCTTCAAGCGGTGGTTAAATCCTGATCAAGCCAAACCTCTGGACAGACCTCGGTGCAAAGCATTGTTAGTATTGATGGTGAACTGAATGGACATTTTTACATTCTGTGCTCAACATTTATATTTTGTTGTGTAAATAAAATAATTAAACACCCATGATTACTTTTTAATAAATTTGGAAATTTGTCATTTTGTTGTGTAAATGGTTTTTAATTTTGGAATTGAGTGCAATAATACAGTTATGACAAACCCAAGTCTAAAACATGACATAAAGGCACTATTCACTTTTCTTGGGTGAAAAAATAAAATAAAAAGAGAAGTTGAAGGCACATGATGTGGGATACAGTTCAATGTGATCTTATGGATATGATCTACAGTCAAAATTAGCAAATGGCTTGAAATTATTTTACTAAATCCACTCCACTGTAATGAGTGGGTTTTGATCCAAATACTGACTAGTTTTTGTTCTACCTCGTTTTAAAAACAAAACAAAAGGAAGTTACTTCTGAGTGAACAGTGTTATTTCTCATGAATGTTGATGCCCATGCTCCACAGCAGAGGCTGGTCTGTGGTCACAGTCACAGGCTTCCTGGGGCTCCCTGGTGCTGTGGGTTCATAGGTGTTGGAGGTGCTCACAAGTGTCCCGAACTTCAGGACCTGGTTATCTGGAAACATAAAACATGAAAAGTTACTTACTGAAAGATGCCAACCAAGCTGTGTTGTTTAGAGGAAATATGTTCAGAGCCAGATTGTCATGACAAAGCATAGAGGCTTTTGCCGTTCATAATACAGCAGTTACAGCTCTGGTTGCCACAGGTGGGAAAGTTTGTTCCTGAACAAAATGTAGAAACCTCCAAAGCCTAATCTGTAAAATTCTAATGCAAACACGTTAACTTTCTATTTAGTTAAGTCTTGAGTAAAAGAAAGTTGACCACAATCATGGGGAACTAATCTTGACATTTTGTTACACGTCCTTCATGCAAACACATCATAGGATTTACTGTGAAGGCTTCAAAAGTCCAGTTCAGTGCAAATAATTCTGACTTCTTGGTATTTTAGATACATTTACAGCGTGTCAATGTACCTTTTTTGTCAAATTGGACATGGTTTTTTATGCCATAAGCTTCAATGATTAAAAAAAATGTAATTGGATTAATTGTCTCTTCCAGCATCATAAACCAAAACACACAATTGTTAGTTTTAGCAAATTATCATTTTTTAAAGCTTAATGTACCCCTGTGAGTAGTTAAAGGACACTGGCCTATGCCAGCTCAACAAGATAATAAATGGTCGTTGCTGACCTCTAGTGGCCAAAGTTTATACATAAAATTGTAAGGGAATAATCTGCCAGCTGAAAAGAATTTACAATTGCTAATGGTTTATTTTTTCATTATACTAGGTTATTGGGATTTAGTATTGAATTTAGAAAACTAGTGACCATGTTTAAAACTTAATACTTTTTTCTGTTAAGTTAGTATATGGAATAAAATCTTTTTTCTGGGTTCCAATAGATTTCCCATGCAAAACTTCTGGACTCTTGCCAGTTTAACTTTCTTGAGTGTGTTGTCATTTAGCTTCGTTCTAAACTATATAATATTAAAGTTTATCACTGATTTTCAGCAAATATTTCTATTGTGAACAGAATAAAGAAAAAAACAGGAAGAAACCAAAAGGATATAAATACACAAGGAAAAAGAAAGGGTCAACCCAAGGAAGAACGCAAGAAGGTTAGACATTAATGGGCAGGAAGAATAAAAAGGGTAGAAACGAGTAAAGGCAGGGAAAGGAAAGGAAGGAAATGAGGGAATGACAGTGAAAAGAGAAAGATGAACTCCATAGAAGGAAATTAGGAGAAGGAAGGTATGTCAAACAGAAGAGAGAAATTACAGAAAGAATGAAAGACAGTGGAGGAAAGCATTTAAGATGCTCAGACAGAAGAAAGAGCATGTGGAAGGGATGAAAGAATGAGGAGGGGCGATTAAAAGGAGGTAAGAACGAGAAACACAGAAGGAAAGGAGAATGGAGGATTCTCATTCCAGCACAGGAAAATATGAATGGAAGAAGATGTTTTTCATATGTATCCGGACTTGGAATTCACTAAAATAAAATTCCACACTTTTTCACACTGTATACGCCTCTAAGAAATTGTAGAGCAAATGGTGCCCTACACAAGTAATTGAGCTGTATTAAAGCTGGAAAAATAGTCTGCTGTGTGAAAACAACTGGCCAAATTAGAGCACTGTATTTCTTATCATTAATGGAGGAGAACAAGAATAGCCCTAGTACAAAAACCAGACCTTTAGCTCTCAGATGTGATAACTTCATAGAATTTTTATTAAATGAAATCCATTGAAAATAAATAAATAAAAAAAATTAGTAACTAGTTCTTCTGTAAGTAGCCTAATGGTTTTTCTTATTTAGCATAAGTTCTCCTCTCCACTGTCAGTTATTGCTAGACGCTCATTCAAGAGGAAGTACAGGAAAGTTAGTGACACAATTGATTAGGTTTCTTTAATGTTTACCAGTAAAAACTAAACTTAGTGTGGACTTTTGTTAAATCAGTTGCTGAGCAGGATCTAGTAGGAATGCATAAAATGGATATCGTATCTATCGGTACGACAGATTAACATTAAATGGATGATATTTGCATAGTTTGGACATTTTTAATTTTTGTACAGTGCCTTAAGATATTTGTTGTGAATTGGCACCGTGTGAATAAACTTAGTTGAATTGACCTGAACTTTTGAATAACCTTTTCATATACGCAAACAACCAAGTCACGGAAAGGAAATAATCTATAATCTCACCAAATCAGGACAGTTTTGTTGAATTCATTCACGAAATAATAATCGGTCTCATAAGGAACAAATGCATCACTGTGCTTCAACAGGCAGGAATGACAAAAAAAAAAAGTGAAATCGACCATCACCGTTTTTCAATTACCAGTTACGTTTATTTATGCAGCATTAGCTCCGAACAAGCAGCGCTGACAAGCTCCCTGAGAATGGAGCCGCTGAGTCGTGTCTAATATGAAAAGGGCAAACTCACCAAGAACATTTACAGCGCGCTTCTGTGCTATTCCTGCACCTTTATCTGTCACAATGTCTTTAGCATCGGTAGCAAGTTAAATATCAAATCAATGAATGACTGCACAGTTCGGCAATTCTGCAAACGTCTTTAAAAGTGTTGCATGACAACACTGGAGCTTTTGTGGTTGTTATTCAAGGAGTTGATCATGCACACATTGTATAAATACATATAATCTCCAATTTAATTTGTGTGTTATATTGATCTGATCATCTGCTCTGGCTGTTCGGTGTCAAACTGTGTTGAATGATGGACCAATTACCGCAAGCCACAGCAGGAACAAGAAGGTCCATAGAAAGTCAGGATGCAACTTGTCAATTATCACTTCCCTACGCAAAGCTCAAGGCTAGAACCAAGGCTATGCTTAAAATACTGTCTTAACCAGTGGTACCACAATACCAATCTGCACTCTGTCACCGATCTGTGTGAAAAAAGTGAAGCTGTGAATACTTTCCGGATGCTTGGTGTCTATTTGTTTCGAAAATGTTGATTTGTTTATGGACAAAAAAGTTTCTGGAATAAATGTTCTTGTTCAAATGTTATTACATCACTAAGGACGGCCATTTCCTATAAGCACTGTATATAATTAAAGACAATTTTTGCAAGTCGTTCTCTTCATCTTTTAAAGATGAACTGACTAGAATGTCTATATCGCACCGTTTGAACTGTAAACGATTTCCCCAAATGTTCAATATTCAATTGGTTTGTAAAAGGTGTGCCGATCGATTGGTCACCGATCATAATCGGCCGATTTCCGTGAGATCGGTGATGATCGGGATCGGCCGATCATAGGCTCTGTTACCGATACCGATCACCTGCATCTCATTTCCCAGCCTGTCTGTCCAGCTGGTCTCGTCTTTCCTTCACTCTGCGCAAACGCGCAGCAACAAATCCTAAGCGATGTGTAACTATAACTCACTGAGTCAATGAGGACATTTGCGTGTTGCGGCGGAAAATAGAAGCAGGTCAAAATGAATCAACACCACGAAGCTAAGACATAAAAACAATGACGGAGTTTGGCTACATCTAGGCTCACTGCAGCAAAAACACATGGAGGATCATGTGTTTTTGCAGCTACAAACACAGTGAGTGTTTGCAGCACAGCTACAAACACTCACCGGATTAGCATGACGGTCAGAAAGCTAAACAAATAACCTGTAAAATTATTTAAG
>CAEGAF010102711.1:0-30734 GCA_903067075.1 Micropoecilia bifurca
GTGTGTGTGTGTGTGTGTGTGTGTGTGTGTGTGTGTGTGTGTGTGTGTGTGTGTGTGTGTGTGTGTGTGTGTGTGTCTTTCAGGGTGGACAGTCTCTACTCCTTTTTCGTCCAGTGGTCTCCTGACGTGTACGGGAAGGAAGCCCGTGAGCAGGGCTTTGTTGTGGTGGAGAAAGACGAGCTGGACATGATAGACAACTTCTTCAGTGACCCTGCGTCTTGCAGCTGGGAGGTGAGGATTTTGTGCTACCATCACCTCAGTATTTGTGTGTATGTGTCTCCTCCCCTCCCACCCCCTCCCACTTTAACATCTTTACTTTTGTCTTTTATTTTACTGCTGCGTATTCTAGATCATCACCATTGACGAGGCCAAACGCAGACAGAGCTTCAGCAGCTGCGACAGAGACTCTACGGTCGACGCTTTGCCCATGCTTATTGATAACAGTGATCTGCTGCAAGATACACACATTGAGAAGGTATGTTGTGTAGGACATGCACCAGGTTTTCTACCAGCCAAAACCTTTTATTCTTTTTTTTTTCTTTTTAATTGAGATGTAATTTTAGTTTGTCAAACATGACTAAAAAAAAAAATCAATGTTTAAACAATAGACATCACTCTGGTCACAACATAACAGCTTGGTTTTATGTTTAAAATGGGATAGAAAGAAATGCAAACATGTTAAATTCTACCTTAGATACTTATGCAAGTATTAATTCCTTAATTCACAGTCTAATAGTTGATTATTTTGTTTCTTTCAGCTTGCCTGCCGCCTGCCAGCCCGTGTGCAGGGTTATCTGTGGAGGCTGGTCTACAGCACTGAGAAACACGGCACCAGTCTGAAGACTCTGTACAGGAACCTGTTAGATGTGGACAGCCCTGTGCTGCTGGTTGTCAAAGATGTGGATGAGCAAGTAAATAACAGACTCATTGTACAAGATAAAACTGTTTATCTTTGGCGCCTCATAGTGGTGAAAGATATATATAAACTTCACAAACCCCAAGTCATGTCCTTTGTGGATATTTCTATCAGAAAGGTTATTTTTATTTATTTGTTTTTCATCTTGTTACAGATATTTGGAGCTTTTTCGACTCACCCCTTCAGAGTCAGTGAACATTTCTATGGCACTGGAGAGACATTCCTTTACAGCTTCTGTCCTGAAATTAAGGTTCATGCTTAACCAGCTCCATAAACACATCCCAAAAGTCTGCACTCGCTTTAGAGTGTTTTAATTGTGTCGTAATTTGGCATGATTCCAGGTGTACCGCTGGACGGGGGAGAATTCTTACTTTGTGAAAGGCAACACTGACTCTCTGCAGATGGGAGGAGGAGGGTGTGTACAGCAACCACGTTATTCCCTTTGCTGACACTTAGCTGTCGAACAGAAAAGTGCGTTTTAGCTGCTCCCTGACTTTTTGTGTCCTCTCTACTGCAGCGGCCATCTGGGTCTCTGGCTGGACGGCGAGTTGTACCGAGGCACCACCACCAAGTGCGCCACCTTCAACAATCAGCCACTTTCCGCCCAGGAGGACTTCAACATCCACAGCCTGGAGGTGTGGACCTTCGAGTAACCTCATCTGCTCACGCTCCTGGCAAATCTACACATCTTGAGCCATTAGACAAACACTCCCAAGTCTGTTATGCATCACTTGGAGCAACTCACAAACGAGAACGAGTGTTATGTGAGACAGAAGCAAGTGGCAAAGGCGTCTGTGTTCTGCAGGGAGCCTCGTCACGAGTTTACATCCAGTTGCTTTTGCAAGTGGACATGCAACAAAATGCCGTGAGCTCATTCGCCGCCTTACAAATGGAAAAGAGGCTCCAGCTTCCTCGGCGATAAGGCTGCCGAGGAAAGCTGCTCTTTGACTGTGTCACTAAGACCTCAAGAGGCCAAAGTGCTCACATTAATGTTCACATTATTCCCATCAACACCAAATGAAGGTCCATGTAAAGGAACAGGAAGTCTCAGAATGATCTAGGCTTAATCCTTACTGAAATTATAAACAGTGTTGACAATATTTGTATGTTTGACAATGTACATATTTATGTACTGAAGAAATTCGGAATTTTAATCTTTTTTTTGTTGTTATTGTTGCAGTTTACTCAAAACTTGAAGGAAAGTGACAATTGTCAGGGTTAATTTTAACCCATTCAACGACAAATGGCTAAATTGTTTCCATCTGAAGCTTTCGGTTCTCCTTTGGTGGCAACCTTTTCTCTTGTGGTGAATCTGAAATGGCAAGAGTGAGATAGCCTACGTTTCACTTTCCAAATGAAGAAATATGATTCAAAAACAACTCCTACAGCCAGAAACAAGTTTGCAATGACCAAATGTAATGTTTTGTTCCTGACCTTGTATTTTATAAGAATATTTTTGCATTTTATTTTTATATTCCTTTTTTTTTTTTTTTTACGAGAAAACTGCTCCTTTTTTGATATTATGTTTGTTTTTTCTTTTTTTTTTTACAATAGTTTAATTCCGTTCATTTTATGTTAGAATTTTTGTTTTTGTTTTCTGTTGTTTATTTTTCTTTTTACATAGTCATTGTTGTTGAGCCAGTTTAACATGATGCCACTTTGCACTACAGGATGCAGCCAATGCTGCCTTTGTGGCCCCCTGGTAATGAGCATTACTTTAATATTACAGTTAAATTATTACCTAATCTAGTTGAATCTTTAACCGGAGAAGGGAAGTCCAACCACGCCTCACTCTCTACATTAGCTAAGCGTTGATGAGAAAAAGGGATCAGCTGTTATTGCACTCTGATGTGGCACTAACTACACAATCAAATCTGCTAACACGGAAATGAAGCCTTATATTTGTGTCTGATGCAGGCTTGTAGTGCATGAATACAACACCACTACCTGCCATGCTCTGTTCACTAATGCCCGAAAAATGCTTCCTGTTAAAATTGAGCGATATTACTTTAAAGCTGGTTGGTGTTGTAACTGTGAATGCTCCCCAAGTATTATTTCTTGTGAATCCAAAACTGCTGCGCTCTGTGATGTCTCTGAGAAGCTATTTATTGTTATTGCCACCACATTTAAATTTGAATAAATGTTGAACATATAACATAAATATAACAATGAGCTGCTCATGATTTCAGTTTGTTGAGAGTTGAAAGCTTTTTTTTTTTCACTGCTGAAAGTGGAATGTGTACTGGAACATAATCCCCTGATGTTAAAGCCTGTAGATACAGGGGTGTCAATCAAACTAATTTCTCCTTTTTCCACCTTATGCAGATCACAACTGTCCTCAAAAGGCTGCTTGTGCCAAAATGTATTTATGAAACCCAATAACAAATTGTTAAAGTTGTCTCTCCATTCAGTGAGTACTTAAGATTAAATAATATGGAACATCTTTTCACATGGATGTAATTTGGCAGCATACGGATAAAAATTGCTTTGATTTGATTGATAAAATTTAAATATACAACTGTTCTCTTGAAGGTTAGACTTATTTCCCTCCATAGTCTGAAGGGCCGCATAAACCTGTGGAGGGCTGGATTTGGCCCCCGGGCCTTGAGTTTGACACTGGCTGTATAGAACGTCATCTCAACAAAGACGGTTTTCAGAAAAGATGCATCACTCTGTAGATCACGAACACTTTTTAGTTCAGTTTAGCTTTAAAAAGGGGGTTCGGAGGTGTTCGGGGGATTCAAGAGTTTGGTCAATTGAATATGTTAACTAAATTGTACTTTTGTTCTATTCTTAAGGTCTTTCTAAATTATTTTTAACCTAACTTCATCGCCATTTACCTATTGGGAAAACTGACGAGTGATGTCCACCTCGCAAAAATGGACGATCTTTGGTAGACATGTAATGCGGAACAAAAACAAATATATTGAAAGGGAACTCGAACCGGGAGGAAAGATGGAAGGAAAGACTTCTAGAGAGTTTGACGAATTGTGTATTTTTTGTCATTTTGCGCACAATAGAGACGAAGAAACGACCATTCTTAAGCAGGTAAGGAGTTTTTGTTGGGTTTAAAGAGGAGAGATCTTACATCTGAAACTCTTAGGCCAGAGTTTCAGATTTATGTTTTGAAACATAAATCACACAAAAAATAAATAAATCCCGTCCAGGATTTTTATTGAATTTGAATTAATATGAGTTACAACAACATTTAATTTTCCTTTGGAATCAATAAAGTATGTTTGAAGTGAATTATACATTTCAGAATTTTTAAATGGATATCAGGTCTGAATGTGGGTTATCTTTGGGTGAGTAAGTGGGTATTATTTATGTTTGGAATATTTAAAAGTAAAAAGAAAAGAAAAAGTGAATAGAACTTGTTTGACGTTTTGACTGAACGTCTCTGAATCATCCAGGAAGTTAAACACTTCCTACAGGTCAACACCTCATTTAAGGCATCATGACCTTAAATGAAATAATTTCACTCTTCTGCAGGACGGAGAGTTTGTTTGCTTCAGAGACATTGATCCTGTTGCTCCTCATCACTACCTGGTTATTCCTAGAGACCACATTGTCAGCTGCAAATCACTGAACAGAAGCCACATTCACCTCGGTCAGTAATATGCTATCCTTACACTAGCTCTATTATATTTTCATATCTGCTGCTCATAGCGGCCAGCAATAACAAAACCGTGTGTTCAACAGTTGAAAGGATGGCCAAATTTGGGAAAGAAGTGCTCCTGGACCAGGGGATCACCGATATGGACAATGTAAGGTGGGTGACTAATCTAACAAGTGTGTTTATGCCCAGCAAACTTCCTCTTGCCTTTCTTCTGTCTGTTTTTTTTCTAGAGTGTTTACATGAGGGGAATAAAGTAGAAATATACAACGTTTGCAATGTAAAACGGGTCAAGATTATAAAACAAAACAGGAATTAAACATATTCCAGAAAATATCCACAAGGAGACAGGTGGAAATGGTTGCGCCGATTGTGACAGTAGAGCAATATACAAAATATAGGAGAAAATAAACTGACAGACAACCAAAATGATCAAACATTGGACATTTAAACCACAAAATAGCCATAGTGAAGCAATTCATTTAACCATAAAATTACTTTAAACATCCTAATAACTTTGGAACTGTCAGGGAAGTACTGAATTTGAATCTGAAATATGTGCAAATATATTTCAGGCCTGGATTGGTGGGAATACAATTACTTTACAGACTTTCTATCAAATTATCATTATTTTCTTTCTTTCTGTTTCTTCCTTTTTTCTTTGTATCCTTCTAATTTTTCATCCCTTTTCCCCCATCCTTCTTTTCTTCCTTCCTTCTTGATTCTCTTTTTTTGCCTTTTTTCCTTTCTTCTTTCCATGAGGCCTTCTGTCTTTTACTCTGTAATCCTTCCTAACTTTCTTCTTTAACTTTTCTTGTTTTTGCTTGTTTTGCAGATTTCAGATAGAAATTAGCATATTTTCCTGTTCACCAGTTATTGGACGCAGTTATCATGAAGGCTGAATCAAAACCTTGGTGCATAAACTCAGTAGGAAGTGTTTTTATTCGTGATTTAAAATGGAAATTGAAATTGAAAAAGAACCCTAAAATCCTGAGTCAGCTGCAATACAAGACATTAGAAGTGAAGACAAGCTTGTAGCAACTCTGTTTAATCTGTAGCTTCACTCACATATTGTGAGACTGCGACAAAAAGAAACCGAGCTGATGTGTGTTTGTTCTTCAGGTTGGGGTTCCACCAGCCTCCCTTCATCTCAGTAGGACACCTTCACCTCCATGTGCTTGCCCCGGCCAGCCAGATCTCAACTTATATGCAGCACAAGTTCACCCCAGGAACTGACCGTTTTATTACTGTGAGATTGGCTAACAAATTTTTTTTATACCATTGTAATGTTTTCTTCACTTAAAGAAGAAAACATTACATGAATCGGATGTAACGACGTGTGTCCTTTCTCTACTCTTTCTCCAGGAACAGTCTCTAAGGGAGCGTTTGAAGAAAGTGTCTCCACTTACCTTTGCAAGTTTTAGACAACGTTTGGGATTTTAGGTTTTGGATCTGACATTCACCCTAAAGGGACCACAGCGAAGGAACCTCTAATGATCATGCAGGTGTGGCAAAAAAAAAAAAAAACTCAGCCTGGGAAGAGACTTTTTACAAGCACTGGCTGTTAAGTCAGAAAAACTCAATTTCTGTGAGCTGTTTTGAATATTTATTGTTCTTTCAATCATTATGTAGCACAGAGGTCACAAGGGGCGCTATGCCTATGTCCAGTGGGATACACCCTGGACAGATCGCCGGTCCAGCACAGGGCAATGCAGAGACAAACAGGACAAACAACCACACACACATCACACTCACACTTAAGGAGAAGCCGAAGTGCCTGGGGAGAACCAGGGAGAACATGCAACATCCAGGTTGGATGGAACTCCAACCCAGGACCTTCTTGCTACATGGCAACTATTCTACCAACTGCACCACTGTACAGCCTACACATTTATTTATTTATTTAAATAATTGTATCTTTATGTTTAGTCACATTTACATGTTAAGGAGACAATAAGCCAAACTGTGGCCTATAAATCATCAATTTTAGAT
Source organism: Micropoecilia bifurca (assembly GCA_903067075.1). Lineage (NCBI taxonomy): Eukaryota > Metazoa > Chordata > Actinopteri > Cyprinodontiformes > Poeciliidae > Micropoecilia > Micropoecilia bifurca. The sequence goes on from CAEGAF010102711.1 coordinate 6,525, forward strand.
TGTATTGTTTACTGAAATCTGTGTAAATCAATTTGTTATTTTATTGTTATTTATAATTAATACCAAATCTAAAAATCTAACTGTTAGATAACTAATATAAACATTAAAAGATGATTTTTAAACTTGTTTGAAAAATGGTCTTGATAAATAAAAAAGGTCTTTTAAAATGTGGTTTTTATCAGTGAAATTAAACCTCAACACCAAAAAAAAATTTAATCACAATACAAGATACAAATTATGATTGTATTTATTCTTGGATTTATTTTAAACTTATAAATGTTCATTTAAACGTATAAAGCGATGAAACAATTGTTTATAGGATAAACAATTCTCAGTATTTGTGTCCCCTCAAAATAGTTTTTGTTCACATCATTTTCAGTCAAGGGTTGAAATTGTGTCTGTTGTGTTTCTTTAAACATGTATAACATACAAGCCAGCTTGTATTGTAATTTAAGTGCTGAAATCAAACTCATCCGCTAGATGTATTTTTTATTTTGTCAGTGTGCTTTGGATTCCTCGCTTGAAGGACAATTTGTAATGTACATAATGAAATTTACGTACCTCTAAAAATGGTCAGTTTTTTATGATGATGATGATGATGATGATGATGATGATGATGATGATGATGATGGTGCTTCCTTTGATTTAAATACAACAGGTTTATTTTGTTGTTTGTTTTATTTTATTTATTTTTTTAGGTATTTTAATATTATGAGATTTGGAGCCAGTTTATACCAATAGTTCTGCCTGCCTGTCATGGCTGGTGCTGACGTTGCATTCTTCACATTCTACGTTAACGTGAAAGCGTCGCTGCTGTGCTGAAGTCCCGCCCCTCCCATCGACAACAACTGGATTCCAGCTATCTGTATTTTTCGACAACTAGCATCGCTAGCCCGCTAACGATGGTTGCGTTCATAAAGAAGTAACGTAAAACCTCGACGGACTTGGCTTTGTTTCCTTTAATCTGAGACGGGCTCCGTTTACGGCCCGCGTCGTCTATGCAAAGCTACTGGAGCAGCGGCCGCAGAGAGACTCGCTGGCATACCGTCCTTTAGCCTTCTCCGAAACAAGATTAGCAGCTATCGCTAGCTGGCTCGCTGACAGCTGCCTGGGTTAGCTACGTGCCTTTACCAGCGACGTAGCAAGGATTTATTTGATAAAACAATGAGTCGTCTCTGACATTGGTGAGTTTGATGTGGTTTTATATATTTTTTAATGTTTTTAACGCAACCGCGCTACCCATCGGCTTGTTTGTAGCGAAACACACAGAGCCACGCCTGGACCATTTAAATCACTGCGCCGCATGACACTGGGAACTTATTTCGGTTTCAACGCGCCTACGACTGTGCAATGTTTGTGTTCAGGATACTGAAGGCATTTCTACTTTTTTTGGTTCACAGAGAGCACTGAGGCCTTGTTGGTTGTCACTTAGGAGTTTATCCGAGCCCATTTCTTGCAAGGTGGGTCTCGGTTGACTCTGCATTGGTGCTATTGAAGATCGTCTCGTCCGCGCGCGCTGGTTTGGCTTTACCAGGGCTGCCAGTATGATGCCAGTGAGTATGATCGCCTTTTAATAATGTTGATTTGTGTGCTTAATTATACTGAAATCCTATGTGCTTTCACTAGGTACCTGATTTTTTTTTCCAAAGACTTATTTAAAATGAATCGCTTATTTATAGAAAGTGATGGCATTTAAAATATTTTGGGGTCATTCCTGTCTTTGATTTTACATAAAAATATATGATCCAAATGACTATTTTATCAAATTTCTTAAAATGTCACCAATACAAAAATCAATTTGGAATGAATATTTTTAATTGACTTGGAATTGTTTAAATTCTTGAATTCAGCCAAAAGGCCAAGTTCCTTAGTGTAAAATATTTTTACAATGGAATAAAATGCTGGTTTCATTTTTCACAATAACATTTATTGTTAATTTCTCAAATTAAGACAATTTACACTTCACACCAACCTAAAACACAGCTGTGGAATAAAAGCCAAAACTATTTTTATGGCTAATCCAAAAAATGGCTTTATTAAAACGGAAGGCTTCAGTGTTTTGATCATAAACTATGCCATATCTTGTATTTGTGTAAAGGTATTGCAATTTCACTTTTAATAAATGCCATTTTGAAGCCTAATGAGAAAATACAGTATGATTTGCAAAATTTTCTGTCTAATTATAACATAAAATACATTAAAGACATCTTGTAATTTTTTTTAATTAAAATGTTCATTGTTAAATAGAACCTTATACAGGTAACACTCTAGCAATGAGTATTTCTTTATTACTATATTTCATTTTATTGAACTCGGCTTTCACATTAACATACATTTTGCCAAATAAAAGAAACGTTTATCACCTGTGCTGCAATTGGCTCCTTTCCGCTTTATACAAAAACTTCTTTGAACAAAAAAAGGCACTGGTGTTTGTTTTTGTTTTTTTTGTTGCATTTTTTCTGTACCCTGTGTTGACCTGGTTTTATTGTGTGCAGTGTAGAATATAATATCTGAATTGCAACTCTAGTACTAAGGCTTTGTTGTTGTCCGTAAGTGCTGAGAATGCAGTGATGGATTTTGTGGAAAATTACAACTCTGTAGGTTGTTCAGAAGAGAGTGAACAAACACATGCAGAATCCATAATGTCATGATAGAAGACGGTAATTTATATTTGGTTTGTTATCTAAGAGTTGCAGGATACAAACACAGTGAGCCGTTTGCAGCTTTCAAGTGTACAAAGTCGCTCTACGTTTGTTCTAGTGGTGACCTCCTCCGGTCCAAATGCGGCCACAGCCTCGGCAATCAGTTGCATCCTGTGGCACCAACCAGATATCGACGGAATCAAAGAGTTAGTCCAGCAGAGAGAGAGACTCGGTTCTCTCGTGTGACTCGGTCAGCCAATGAGACCTCAGTAGATCTAGGTCTGTGCGACTGCGTCAACTAGCGCTCTGTTGTTGTGGGGCGGGGGGGGTTTGAGCTGAGTGGATTGTCAGGAGGCATTAATCTCACACTGCGAAACTGAGCAAAGCTTGACTTAGAGGAAAAAGTAAACAATGTGTTTTTTTATTATTCTCACTTTTGTAGATTAGGTGCTTTAAAGCGTGGTGCCACCAAGCGAGGCACCACGCTGAAAGTGCTTGTCATAAAAAAGTAAAGTATTCGTAGTTGAATATGGAGGGGTTTTTTTATCAAACCCAATAGGAGTAGATGAATAGAGTCGGGTATTGATTTATTTATCAACTTTCAGTTGTTTAAGATGCCTGTTTCTATTTTGCTGCTTGAATAAAATACATTATTGATTATGCTTTCAAAGTTTTGTCCTAATGGACGTTAGTCAGCCTTCACTCTGAAGCGCTCCCTTATGAAGGGTGGATTAGACGTTGTTGGACTTTGACACCTTTTCGTCTGCAAGCTGAGGCTTTTCTTTTATTCTTTTTCAAGACCTTAGCAAATCTGCTTCATGTTCTAAATGTGAAATATTAAGACTTGCTGCATATGAATAAACAAACCTGCATAAATGCTCAGGAACAATTTCCTAATCAGCCAAAGCAAGCCTTAAATCTGCTTATTCAGTGTGGAAAAATCCTGTTGCCACGTTGTTTAGGTCAAAGCAAAAAAAAAAAAAAAAATTTATTCAGGTTTATGTTACGTGCGTTTCAGTTTTTCACTCATTCCGAGGCTGTTTTTTAGTAATGTTTGTGTTTAAATACAGAGAATTGTGACATCCAGATTCAAAAAGCCATTTCATCAAAGCACACCGGTTTATTGATGCTTACTTATGAGAGGAGCTTGTTAAAACCTATTGATTCAATAATATATGCAGCAACAAATCACAAAGAAACGGTCACGAGTCATCCAAAGATTGAAATCGGATCTATTCAGTCTAAATGTGCGTGCAGTTAATGCTTGGAAATGACCACGGCCATGTAGACACTCCTGTTGTTTACCACTCGCCTCATGCAACACCGACTGAGCCCTGAATATTTTTCCTTCCCACAAGTTTCTTATCCTCAGTGGTGTCATAATAACCTGTGTTGACACAATAGGACATCATCCCGCTGCCTCGGTATTTAGTTACAATGCAATACATGCTTTTCATTCAAAGCAGAACATTTTCTCTGGCATCATTCAAGTTCTAAATGAATATTTTATGTTAGTTTTCCCCCCCAATTTTATTTGAAGTAGAATGTGCAAAAAAGCTCAAAGCAGTTGGCAAACATACTTGGTCAATCATTTGCGATAAAGCTCAGATGGTTTTGACTGTATAAGTCTTGTGTTCTGGTGTCACTGTTTTATCTTGCTTTAGGATGGTTTTATTTTGAAACTGGTTTTCATGAAGCAGAATCTTTCCCCTGCTTATGTTCCACTTTATTGTGAGTAAGCGCAGGATAAGACTTGAGTGAGAAAAGGAGTGTTTGACTCATCAAACCAGGAATTGTGTCAGCTGAGACTTTTATGTTTTGTTTTTTTTCCTCAAACAGTGATTGGTCGTTTTGTCCATTCACCATTTTTCTTGTGCTTTTGCAATCTTGATCATTTTGTACCAGACTAAAGGAGCCGTCTGCCATGGGACATTTCATACTGACCATACATCAGTTTGTACCCGCCCTGACTACCAATTGATTAAACAAGTAGAGTTGTGACAGAGGCTCTGGTGTTGGATTTATAAAAGTTATTGCCTCCTCCTCCATCCGGGGCAGAATATATTAATATTTACTAAAATTATTTTTGTATTTTAAGAAAAGCTTCTGTTAGCAACTGTGGTTATGAGTTTCACTAAGACTTGTTTGACTGGAGGTCATTACCTGTCATGTTTGATTATTTAATAGCCCCAAAAGGGGTTTAGAATTGCAATCAGGGAAACAGAGTTCAATATAAAAAACACCTAAAAGCGTTATGTCATAAATTTAATAAATGCTTATGGTTTTGTGATTTCATGTTTATTGCCATATATCATCAAAACCCAAAACTACAATGCGAGTAAAATGATTCGTAAAGGTTACAGAGAGAAACTATGTTCCTTAGGTGAATATAGTAGTGAAAATAGGGTGACTTGACCTGAGGCCTTTTTTATTTGCTGGATTATCCTGTTTATGTTAAATACGTTTTTTTTTATCTTTGATCCCAGTGAACATCAATCTGAATCATCATTAGATCAACTAAAGGTTTAGCTTTTTGTTAAGATTCTGTCATTCTTAGAGTTTCACTTGAGGTTGTGGAAATTTGTTTTCATTTACAATTCTATCAAGGTCTTGGATTAATAATCAGGTTTTGGAATGTTTCTTCCTTACTTTCATATTATACAATGCTGCTTTACATATTATAATGTTTCTTCCTTACTTTCTTATTATAAAATGCTGCTTTACATATTTTGGCCATGAAAAGACCGATCCCGTCCTTTTCTTTGTTTGTTTTTTCCCCCATGGCGCCACGGTAGCCAGCACCACATCCCAGCCACAGTCTTCTGTCAGAAAGTCTCTTCATTATCCTCCTCTGCCCTCTCTCCCTCTTTTTCCATTCTCTTCCTCTTACTGTTAGTTATACTCTTGCTCACTCTCCCCCCCCCATCCGTCCATTTTTCCCTCCCTCCCCGAACTGTACATCCAGCTCGTGTTTTTTTTTTTTTTTCCCTCCCAAGTCTCCTCTGCAGCACTTTTCTGATGCACGCACCGCTGTCGGCTTTAGAGGTCTGATCGCGATGGCATAACGATTAAGTCCCACGACTGCAAAAGCAGCAGCAGCGCCATGATGAAGAGGTTTGTGAATATAATGCTGCGTGGCCTTGTTAGCCTCTCCAAGGAGAGCCCTATTTGGGCAAAGGAACACCAGCCGCTGCCAAAAAAGAAGATCAAGAGGAAACGGAGGGCGGTGAAGAGAAACAAGAGTATGGGCAGATGCAACTTAGTGAGGGCGGTTGGTATTTCTCCAGTGGTCCTTCAACAGGATCACTGGAGTTCCTGTTTTCTGAGCTGCTGTTTTCACTGTGCAGATTTTTTTCTGTCATGTTTTTTATTCTTATTAGCGGATGATTTAAATTTGCAACTTGTTTTCCTAATAAGCCTGAGTAATTGGTTTGGCTTGGAGGCAGACAATTAGAATTACATTATTAATTGTTGGCTAAAAAATCTGCATCAAAGTAAAGTATTTTAATATGCAAACAAGGAGGAATGTGTTCCATTCTCCCTCGAAATGAGGTAGATGTATAGCTTCATTCTTTTTCCCAGTCATAATCTGAAAATGTTTGTGCCAGTAAGGTGTCACCACCCTTAACTTATCTGCAATAGTTCACGTCAGCATGGTTAGAAGCAGCATCAAAATAGATGTTGGTTGGTTTTTTTTTGTGTGTGTTTTTTTTGTCACACTTTGAAAGCCAAGCTAAAATATTTGCACGTGCTGCAGAACCTTTGGGCTTCTGGTCGCATTAGTCAGGCTTCAGAGAACAAGTGATCATGCTGGTTAATTTAGCCCGCTGTCGAAAATGTCAATGAATCAGATGTCTGCATCATTGAAATTCTGAGTCATTTGTCTCAGAAAATCTCCTGGCGTTACAGTTTAAAGGTAGCTCAGTGACTGGACTGTAAATTATATATGACGATGCTGCAGAGCTGTAACCGGACACTGGAGCCCTTTTCACAAATGTAAATGTGAACTACTTTATTTTAAATGTAAACACAGAGTTTGTTTAAGGCATAGCTCGAGGTTTATTTTATGCGAGGCTTGTCACATTTAACAGAAAGGCGCATCTTTAATCCTTTTCCCTTCATATTACCAGTAACATGAAGCCAACATGTAGTGCGTTCTCACTACTATAGCAAGAAAAACAAGCACATGTGTCCAAAGATTAAGAAAGTATAAATCTGTCATGTTAGAGCATCAGTGGGCCAATTGTGCCTCCTTGATCACATATTGCCAACTCCTACCCTTAAACTGCCTTGTTGGTCTTTTGTGCCCATTTATACAGACCTATACCTCTCTTTTGGTTATGGTTTTGAAAAATGATGCGAACTTGTGATGTAGAGTGATTCTCATCGCTCGGCTGAAGGACGGCTCCCTCGGCTTGGCTTGCAGCGATGAAGACAGAGTGAAAAGTGTTTTCCACTGTTATGGAGGTCCGTGTGTTTTTGAGGAGGAGGTCAGAGATGACCTGTCGGTGACCTGAGTGTCTGACATCATGGACGTATGTAACCTTTATTTTACCAGGAATGCCTCATTGAGATTAAGAACCTGGTCAAGACTGACAGAAGCACACAAACAATAAATAAGCAATAGTGAAACATAAACTACCATAGATCACTTTGCGGGTAATGGGATTCATCATATTCTTCAGATTTATTTGCTTTATTAATTTATTGAGATGGTATATTTAAACCAGTCAGATTTCTGTGGCACATTTTAGCAGTTTTTTAATGTGATCTCTTAAGCCTATTATATGATATTAGACAGTCTAAAATGCAAGAATATCTTTCCTTCAGTGAACACAATTAATCATTTAGTCCTTGACCCAAGCAGCTGTTAACTTGGAAACATCTTCAAGGCTAAAGTAAACAGCATTTGTTTTTTGAGGACAGAAGGCAGCAACTTGTTACTTTTAGTGCCGGATGGGACTGCTTTGAATTTAAAAGTACAGCAGTGATGTAGAGTAGTGTTTGCACAAAAAGCCTCCGTTTTTGTAGCAAACATAAAGTCATAGATAATGTGGTAATGGGCACAACTCCAAAAGGAAGTATTATTTTGTGTTTTTGTTTTACTGTTTTTTTTATCAGTTACATATTAAGTATCACTTCTTATATGGATACATTGTCATCTCACCTACCAAGGCAGGATGACCGGTTTATATACTTGTTTTTCTATTTTTGATGATAACTTGTAGCATTAGGTTTGTAAAGATAAATAAATGCGGCGTCACTATCTTCTAAACGCCCCCTCACCCCACTTTCTAACGACTTTAGTTGAAAATTATCTTCCCAAATACAAGCAGATACATTATTCTGCGTTCCCTTCCAGCCTAAACTGCATGTTCACCACAGTACTGGGCCTTAATCTATGTAAACAGAAAAGTGGCAGGCACAGTCACGTGCATATCAGCAGCTCAAGCCATCAGTCACGGATGGTCTGCAGCATAACGCAGCATCAGCACAGAGGGCCTTGTACGTCCCTGAGCGTTTAAAGCCCCAACCTTCACACCACACCTTTAGACAATGATGGACTCTTTGTTTATTTCCTTCATTATCTATTTATGTTTTCAAAATGTTCTTCCCCGGGTCAGTTTATCCCTTCCATGTGTCTTTCAGATGATATTGACGGTGTACCTCAGCGATGGGGAGCAGACGGCGGCCGAGGTTCCCATCACGCCTGAGACGACGTGCCGCGATGTCGTGGAGTTCTGCAAAGAGCCCGGCGAGAGCGGCTGCCACCTGGCTGAGGTCTGGAGAGGCAACGGTGAGACCCGCCTGGGAGACTGGGAGTTTATACATCTGCCCTGATCTACACAGTCTTCATGTAGTGCATGAAAATAATGCAATGAGGCCCATTATTGCTGAGTCTGACACTTTCATGCACAGGAATTTCATTTTTGCTGTCTTATTCCAGAAGTATACTCAATCTGAAGAAGGTGTTGAGCTGAGTTACACTTGAGTTACTTTAGTGAAAAAGATTGAACATGGAAAAAGAGGAAGATATTATTACAGCACAAGATAATGGGCTTCAAGTTCAGGTTCCAGTTCATAGGACTGTCACGACTTCCCTCCATCCAGATAATCTGCAGCCATCATAGTATCCTGACACACTGGAGCCAGCAGTTTTTGATCAGAGTCCTTTGTTTTCTTCTACGTCCAAACAAAGGGTGTTATTAAACCTAAATTATGCAATAAGATTCTGCTGACATTTAATAATCCATCGCTCCCCCTCAAATCTTTCTGGTGTTTTTGCATGTTTTATTCCACCCTTTTGTTTTTTGCAAACAATGGGCTGTCACGTTGACATCCAAAATACTTAAAGCTCTTGGAGAGATCCACAAATCTCCTCCTACAGCCTTGCTGTTTGAGGGCAGATTAAGTCCCAGCTAATTGACGTCTTCCTGCTTTCAATCATTTTTCTGCAGAACGCGCGATCCCATTTGAGCACATGATGTACGAGCATCTGCAGAAGTGGGGGCCTCGAAAACAAGAAGTCAAGTTCTTTCTCCGCCACGAAGACTCTCCCACCGAGAGCAGTGACCAAGGTGTGTGTGTGGGGAAAGTCCCGACTCCAAGTTGGCTCTTTATGACTGACACTGCTGTCATCATAAGTTTGCGGTAGTCGGGGTCTGCGTTACAGATTTTGTTGTTTTGTGTTGTTGCACGTCAAAGCCTGAGAGCTGATAAAAATCAAAATGGCCCCAACAGGGACAGTTTTTATTTTTTATTTTTTTCACTTTTGTCAGAAAATGTTTGACAACCAAAATGTCCTCGGGTGTGTTTTCCTTTAAGCCACTTTCCAACCATTTAAACGATGAGCGAGTTTACTTGGGGTAGGTTGGACCAGCTTTCACTCTCAAAAATATTGTTCAGCTGCATGTGTTTGACGCATTGCCAAATAAACCAGAAATAATCCTGTATTTAAATCCCTTAAATCCCATCTGCCAAAGATCACCACAAAATATTTTAGTTTTGAAGCTGATTAGGCATGCTAAAGATATGCACGCACATTAAGCTAAAAGGCACGTCAAATTAGTACATTATTCAATTTTTGTCTGTGAACATAAAATAAATCCACTTGCAATAATTTTTATTCAGTTTAATTTCATTAAATACATAATTAAATGATGCATGCAAAATGCATAATTGTTCAGAATGTGTTTAAAAGTATTTAGTTATATTTTGTGTAAGTATTTCATCTTGTGTTGTCAGTCAACTTTACCCATCAGTGAGTGGGTGGAGCTGCTGTTGCTAAAGTATAATTTATTTATGATTTTTTTTTTTTTTTCATTTATGATAGTTTTAAAAATGTAATTGTGTATTTAATAAGATGACACATTTGGGAAACATGCTTTTGTCATATATTCAATGTATTAATTATAATTTTGTAGGTTGCTAGATTTAAATTAATGCAGATATATTGTGCAGCATAAAAAACCACTGTGAACAGCTGGCAAAAACATGGAGTTGACAGGAAAAAAAAAACAGAAAATGAAAAAGTTTTCAAAGAGAACAGGAATTTTCTTTTCCTCCTTAGTTTGAATCTTATTTTTTCCCCCTTTTTTTCTACAAAGCAAAGGTTTTCCCATGTCCAGTTTTGTTTTCCATTGAGCTTTTCTCAGTTAGTCTGTCAGTCTATTCCACTCATTGTTAATTATCTTTCAAAGCTGCACGTATCTGCACACTTGTTTGTGTTTTTGTATGCTTCTTTTCTTGGTTAGTGACGATTGCTGTTGCCCGTTTGTTTTGCAGGGAGTCAGCAGTCTCAGGATCAAACTGGTCGCAGAAGTGGCAACGCTGGAGAGAAGCACAATGAGAATGGGGTGAGAAGTAAAGCTTGTAATTTACTGTCTCTTTAGTCACCTATTATTATGCACTGTTAAGTATATGTCGCTCATAAACATGCCTACATTTCCACAGTGTTTTTGATAACACTTAAGTCTGAAGTATGTTTTTGCAGACGGTTATTTCTACCTTCTATCTTGGGAGTAAAAGGAAAAATAATAGTGCATGTCTGATTCTGCTGTCATGTCCATTGGACGATGGTGTGTGCATGTTTGGCTCTCAGGATGTATCCACTTGGAGATGCGAATGACTCCCGTTAAGAGCTCCCTCTGGCATGACATCCTCTTTCTGCCCGACCATCTGTCCCAGATTTTGCATCTAAGTGTTGCGGTCAAGGAAATGTAACTAATTGAACCTTTAGGGTTAAGACAAGAAGCCAGTGTATCTGGTGAGATGAGAGGCTTGGAGTTTTGTTGTTTTTGAGGTTATTTGATTCCAGAGCAGCTGCACCATTTTTACTATTCTTTTGTTGACTGGTGGAAATATTATCAATATGAATGAAAAGTATTTAGATGGCACATAATGGCCTTGTGTTTTGTAATTAGTTTAGAGAGATTTGTAATCTACAATTCTCTTTGCAGTACAAAATGATTACTCTTGGTTTTCCAGTGTTCTCAGTAGAACTGCTCAGTATATTGAAATGCAGTATACAGTAATCGGTACACAATTGCATATTCAGCCAATTGCTTTGATATAATATTTTGTGCAGCAAGTTTGATGCTTTCATAGTCTGCATGCAAATAAATACACAGCTCAAACCAGATATTTACATGCACTATAAATAGACACAGTCTGACTCACGTTTAAATAGACCCAAGCATTTCCACTTTTAGGTCAGTTGGGACTTTCAACATTATTTTCGTTCATAAAGTGTGTGCAAGATACATAAATAGATAGATAATTTAAAAAAGAAGTCTGATGAACTTTGGCTTACTGATATAACAGACGTATTTACAGTCTTTAAAAGGAACAGTGTCAGATTCACAAGACTTCACCACACTTCCTTATACATGATATAATTGCTTCAAAGAACATATTAACTCATATTCTAAAGCCTTACCTAGTCATGTTCTAGTTCTGCTGAGATAAGCACACATACATTTCTTTGCAATTTCAAGACTGAAAAATGCTGAGGCACAGATGGTAGAAATGAACGTTAATCTCAATTCCTCTTCTAAAAACTCTCTGTCACTTTAAGACACACCACCAACATCATACATCTATCATAACTTGAACCAGTGGATAAAATAAACTCTGTCGGAGCTCAGGAGCACCATGGATGTCTCTCAGAAGCGTCCTGACTGTCAGAACTCATCTATGTAAGTTTCTCCCATGTGTCAGATTCACAGGACTTTACCACACTGCCTTCTGGATGATATAATTGTCACAAATAGGACAATTTCTTTGGCTTTCTTCGGCATTTCCACAGGCTGCTACTTTGCGGATCACGTCTGTCCACTGAGGGAGGCTGCTGTTTACAACAGACTCGCATGAAGGGAATAAATATAGATTTATGCCCTTTACAAAATCTTGTCCTCAAAGAAGCTTAGCAGACGGTTAGCTATCTCGACAGATCAAATGAAAAGTAAAATAAACACCTTTTGAGACATGAGGTGGTTTTGAGTTGGTTTATTCTGTGGGTTCTGGTATAAATGCATGATTTTATTCAAGAGTTTGTTTTGGCAGCATAAGCAAAAGGTTTGCATGCACTTCGAATTTCTTCCTCGGGTGAATTGTTATTGATGCAGATTTGCTTGAGTGAGTTTGAGTGTAGCTTCCTTTGCATCCTTCCTTCCTTTCTCTTCCAGACAGCAATTCATGTGAATGCTTTGATAAATGCCACGTTGGGACAGACAGACAGACTGGCTGAGCTGTGCTGGCGACAGTACAGTGACATCGGGGCATGTTTTGAGTTTAAAGTTGCTGCTTCCCTACACAATATTTCAGAGAAATGGAAATGTAGAAAGGAAAATCACTCTGGAAAAGAAGCAGTGTTTTATTCTGACGAGATGAGTCGCATTAATCTCCATTAATCAAGTAAGTCCATACCTATCCAGCTATTTTAGCTCCTATAATACAAATACTTTCACAGTAATCCTCTTGCTAATCTCTTTAGCAGCAAACTGAACACTTTCTGTGCTAGTATTCCACATTAAAAGGAGGCCACCTTCACATGTCTGGCACCATCTGCTTTCTCTGTACATCCGAACCGAAGAGAAAGTCTGGGAGAGTTTCAAGCATGTCAGGGAGTCAGTTTAGAGGAGCTTGGAGTTGACCGAGAATGCTCCTTTGCTCAAAGGCAGCTGCATCGTTGGAGGATGTTCTGAGGTTTGGTTGGGAGGAAAACAGGAGTGAAGGCATAACAAAAATCTGCCTTGTTTTGAAAGCGTTCAGGTATTATGTTAGTGGTGTCTTCTGTAGATAAAGAGGAGGACTGTGATGGGTGTGGTGGTGAAAGCTACAGTTATTAATATTTCAGCAACCTCTACAGATAGTTGTACATGGATGCTGTTACTTAAATGTTTTATTGGAGTGGGTTGTAGTTACATTGCAAATCCTATGTTATTTAGGACCCATTGATTTTTGTGTTTTTCTTCAAAATTTTGTGAATTGGCATTAGAAACCAGAAACATAAAACAAAATTATGGAACGTCTAAAAAAATGTAATTTTAATTGTTGAAATATTTTAACTGCAACTGACTTATCTCCAGTTTTTATTAGCTTCATTTATTTGCAAGTTTTTAATTTTTAATTTTTACATTTGTGAAGTTGTCAGGGTTTGGTGCTTTTCTCCTGTAAACTCAGCATCACGTGAACCATTATTATCCCGTTTCTCCTCGGATCCCTTTGTGTCAGGAATGCTGCCTGTTCTGAGATAAGAGACGCTAAATTTGGAGGAGGTCTGTGAACCGCACTGAGGTGCATAAACAAAGAAGAGGGGAATTTCTCCAGTAGTTAAAATGACTATAAAAAATCCTACCATTTGGCAGCCTATAAAATATGTCACAAGGTGCTGATTTAGTAGATTATAAGCAGTGTTTACGACGTTGACCTCAGTAAAATGTTTGTGGATTCCAGCCTGCTGGCTGAAAGGTTTTCCCTGCAGCTTCGGCTTCTCTCAATATTCTGAAATATCCACGTTAAATATTGAATATTTTAACTAATTTTCAAAAGCGTTTTTTTCATCCAATGTTTATCACTATTGATACACAACTTATACTCCTCCATTTACAATCATCAAAACATAACTGCTACATCATATCAACAGTGAACTGTTATTCAGGTAAAGTTTTGTTTCTGATTTTCAGCTTTTCTGAAGCTTTAACCTGCAAATTATTTATTATGAACTACAATTCAAAGTATGTTTTTCACTAACATGAGCTGTGTTTTGTTATATGGAGACATAAAGTCACGCCATAGCAATCTTATCTCAAAATGAAGATGAGATCATTTGGATTTGACATTTCAAACTGTTAATGTTTGGTTAGCAGTTAGCATGGGTACCATTACTTCAGTCTGAGTGTTTCCTAGTGAGACTTAAAAACCTCAGTACTAAAAATATCTTAACTTGGATTCACTACCTTTCTGTCAGTAACTTCTTCTACACTGACCAGTGTTGTTTATCATGACCTGGTAGCTTTTACTGAACAGAAAAACAATTACTTTTAAGTTTCCAACCACTTGGCCAACTCAAAATTGTCCCATTTTGATTAGAAGCCATTTTTCCATCGCACCCTTACGTGATACCAATGCAAGTATTCACCCCACTCCCATTATTTAGAAAGCATAATCTGTACTTGTGTCAAACTCCCAGCTGTGGATAGTATTGCGGAAACGATATGAAGGTCCACATCTGATGTGGTGGAGTTGTGGACAACAGTGGAGTCAAAGAGTTTCCTTTTACTGTAAGAAATGTCTCCTGGAGACTTAATGAGGTGTATGTGACTGGTTGAAGCTCTGCTGTGTAATTGTGATGCCCTCTCTGCCATATGAACTGTTGTTAAGCTCTTGACACTAAATGGCACATTGGCCTCATCGTCTCACTGAGTCTTCATTATATATGTTTGAAGAGACTCTTTGTGCCAAATTGAGTTGGATGTCTCTTTAAAATGTATACAAAAAGAATATTTTGTGTAACTTGTCAGTTTGTATTTTACTCTGGCACTCTTTTTCATTATTTTATATAATGTGCTTTGCTTATGTAACTTGGATGCCACATGTATTATTCTGTACTTAGTGACTTTTATTTGATTTTTTTTTTTTTTTTTTTTTACATTTGTCGTTGATGTGCAGACTTATGGGACATTCACCTGAGTGGTGGCTTTAGGACACACCACCATGTCACACTGTGTCTCAGTGGCAGCTTTCAGCTCTTCCAGCATTTTTACGCCGAGCTGTTAAACCTTGATGTTGTGGCTGGACGAAAAAGCCGGGTATCCGCTAAAGTAAAGCATCCTACTCATCAAAGCTCCTGGGGAGAAACAAAATCTCCGGTCGTGAACTTTTCTGAATCCGGCAGCTCTTAGTAATGGGAATTTAAGCTCTAATATTTAAGCCTATTTTTGCTTTATTTATTTATACTTACTCGGCAGACAGTTGTGTTTATAAGAAAGCGGGACAGTTCTGCACAATTTAGGCCCATCGGTTCTCTTCACCTGACTGGAAATCTTTAACCGCCCTCTGTGCTGTGTGCATATCAGCACTTCTTGTAACATCTTGGTGCGTGTCAACATTGGGATCACTATGTTTAGATTTTAGTGTCTTGACCTGTGTGTGTGTGTGTGTTTTGTAGGTGGGGAATCAGCGTGTGGAGCTCACGCTGTCAGAGCTGCAGGAGATGGCCACCCGGCAGCAGCACCAGATCGAGGCTCAGCAGCAGATGCTTGTTGCAAAAGTAAAACCTTTTTTTTTTCTTATCTATTTTCCAGAACAATGTTTTGTTTACTGTATCTGTTTTGAGCTGGACAAATAAAGTCACATTGTTTGCATTTCATGTCTCCTCTAAATTGAATGGTTGGGTTCAATTTAGAGGAGTCTAATCTTACGTTAACGCCCACTTCATGTCAAAACGAATCAGAATCAACTTTATTTTCCCAAACTGTGCACAAACAAGGAATTTAATTTTGGTTTTCTGGAACTCTCAGCGTAAAGCGTATAAATGTATAACTTTTGGAAATAAAAAAAATAAGGATAAAAAAATTTAATGTACATCTAGTTCAAACCTTTTAATTTATTTTTGTAAAGAAAGAATAAGAGGCACAGAATTTAATTTTGTAAATCAGACCTACACAATGTTTGAACAAAAATATTACAGATATACTTTCTTTTTTTCGACTTAAACCTCAAAAAAGCCTCATTCCATGTGGGAACATCTATACCAGGAAAAGACAACCTGTCAGTGTAACTTTTCTTGACAGAATTCTTTAAAGAAATGATGACGGTTAATGATTTGTAATAGTTTATCTCAGAGAGTACTCAGATTGCTCACCCATGTTTGTGTTTTTGGTGCTTAACAGCTGCAGTATTTCTTAAAAACCACAATCGCATACTGAAAGCACAAGACATTTTTCTATGGTGTGTTTTTTTTTTTTTTTAGATTTGCATTTTACCTCATGCTTAGATAAAGACAGTTGTTTCAGGGAAAAGCATGAGCCAGTGACTAAGCGTGAGATTCTCAGTCTAATTTTTTATATTTAATGCTTCAGTATTAAATATAAAATACTTGCAACAGGAAACTTGCAAGTAAAGAAGCTTCTTCGCTATGCTTGAGGATATGAATAATTTTTAGTTGTTGCATTGAATAAAGCTTACCCAAAATCATTCTCACATTTTAGGTTTAAAATCTTTCCATTTTACCAACATGTTTCGTCTGACTGGAAGGAATACTGCTATTTTGGAGTGGCCTGGTTCAGAGACCCGACTTGGACCTTTACAGAAAATCTGAGGAAAGAGCTAAAAATGAGGGTGATGGCAAGGAGGCCTTCAAAGCTATTCAGAAAATGGCCCGAGACCAGGAATTGAACCCAGGACTCTATCCTTAGCGCATTGTTCACATTCTGAGCCACCCAGCTTCTTTTAGGTTTTTAATCAATTTGAGGATGATCCAAATATTTCAATATAATGCAGATTATTCATTCTTTGAGCTGATCTGAAATGCTTGATGGATCTCCCTGATGGTTGGAAAGCCAGCTGATAGCTACGCTCTTGCATTTACTTCGGTTAACTTCAGGACACAGAATTCCAGTGAACTGCTTATGTGTTTGTGTCATGCAAAGATTCTCCCGTGACCTTAAAAGGGGGCCAAGCTGTTACGTAAGCAGTTGGACGGATTGTAGCGTGACTTTTGGCGAAGAGACTTTAAACACATAAAATTCATTAAGGCATTTCAAGAGTAAATGTTAACCCATGAAAGGCTCTTTATGACTGTTGTTGTTGTTGTTAATAGGCCAGTCACAATACTCTATAAATCAATAAATCGCATGATAAATTAAAACAAACTCTATAATTTTCATTCACATTCTCCTACCAAAAACTGGATGTTTTGGTCTCAACTAGCCCTTTTTATGGGACAATTTTGTTTACAAAGACTTAAACAATTCAGCTTATTTGTTGTTTTATTTATTTTGGATATTTAAAATGTTTTCCAGTTGCAGTGTTAAATGTTCATTAGAATTTACACTTCATTGATCTTTGAGAATGTGTTCTTGCATTATTATTTTTGCCATTACCGTTATATTACTTAAACATGGTCTCGAAACAACAATATTATCGTTTATCACAATTTACCCCAACTTGCGTGTTTGTGGTTTTGCTGATCAGCCATGCAGAATAAAGGCCGCTGTAGACCTCCAGACAACACAACGGTGTATTGCCTTTTGTTGTGATGTGTGAAAAGTAGGCCCCACTCGAAGCCCTGCAGTCATTTGGAAACTCGGGCTTGTCGGTTCTTATTTTAGGACCCTAACTGGAGCAATTCTCACTTGGGTAGAGATGAAGTCATCTGACCCTTTCTTCAGCCCTCCTGACACAATGAAGCGCCCCGTTTAATACACACGCTAGACCTGTTTAGCCTTTAAAAGTGTCTCTTCCTCTTTCTGTGTCTTTTGTGTTTTATTTACCTGCGGGAGTAATTTGTTTTGCTGGAGCAGAGGTCGATGTTTTCTCCTTCTGATAAAACATTGAATGTGGCCTGGGTGGCCACATTTTGCGCTTCCTGGTAAAAGTAATTATTTCTGTGTTTTGTTTTTAATATTACAGATTTTAAAAAAATCCAATTATGAATTTTTCAGGAGCAACGTTTGCGTTACCTGAAGCAGCAGGAGAGGCGGCAGCAGCAAACCGTGTCTGAGAGCGAGAAGCTGCAGAGGCTCAAGGAGCGCGTGGAGAGCCAGGAGGCGAAGCTCAAAAAGATCCGAGCCATGAGAGGCCAGGTGGACTACAGCAAGGTCATCAACGGCAACTTGTGTATGTAAAATTACCAAATGTACTCTGACTTTTTCCTTCTACTTTTTAAGTCAATATCCTGGTAGTAATACTACATAAATCAGCTATTGCAATGATTTTGAAAGATGAACTTTAGAAATATTTATTTATATGCTTTCCAGAAAGCATTTTTTTCTTTCTGATGATTATTAGCATATACACAATAGTACTTATGTTTGATTGGGATTTTTGTTTTGACATCCAGCGGCAGAGATCGAACAAGTCACCAGTTTGTTTCAAGAGAAGCAGGCCGAGTTGCAGGCGGCCGTGCTGAGGGTGGAACAGCTCAGCCTGCAGCTGGAGGACCTGCGAAGAGGAAAGCTCAATGGCATACAGACCGGCCTGGGTGGCCAAGTGACCGGCGCAGCAGCCCTGGAGCTCAGAAAGCTTTACCAGGAACTCCAGGTAAATGCTCTGCGTGTTCTCGCCGCGTACAAGAGATTTACTTTGCATTCAGGCTGCAGTGATGACGGCGTTTGTGCTCCTCAGATTCGGAACAAGCTGAACCAGGAGCAGAACAGCAAGCTGCAGCAGCAGAAGGAGCTTCTGAACAAGCGCAACATGGAAGTGACGCTCATGGACAAGCGGATCAGCGAGCTGCGGGAACGCCTCTACAAGAAAAAAGCTGAGGCACGTCAAAAAGAAAATCTCCCTGTAAGACTAGGAACACTCAATCCATCTCTTCAGTTTTTTTTTTTTGTTTTTTTATCCTTCAGGCATCATCGTGGATATTTAATCCATTTCTACTGTTGTCATTTCTTTTTCTCCTTTACAAGAATCTCTTAAACCCTCCCAGCTCTGCAAAGACACTTACAATGCAGTACATTACTCTAGACTACAAAAATATAAAAACAGAAAAAAAACTCACTTTCTTAAAAAAATGTAAACATTTTAAAGAACTGTCTCCATACATATGATTGGAAAATTAAGTCGCATTAATAAAGTGTTACGAAGCAGCCAGACTGATATTTTAAGTCAAAAGTTAAAATTCTCAAATTTCTTGAGTGTTTGGTAGTTCTGAGAAGAGCTGATGTCGTTTAAGAGATTTACGCAGAAAAAAAAGAAGTTTTTTTTTAATGCATTTTTTAAGGTGGATATTTTTCTCAAGTTTTAAAAGTTGTTCAGTTAAACTGATGCATGAGAGTTAAAAATCTCTCCAACATCAGTTCTGCAGGTTTCCTCAGGCGCTCTGAAAGTATCCGTAGTTCTCCATCATAATGTCTGAAATGTCTCTGACGGTCTCCTTACAGCTCAATAGAGCCAATGGGCCTCCCTCCCCCCAACCGGCCCCTGGCACTCTGGGTCGGGTTGCTGCTGTTGGGCCCTACATCCAGGTTCCAGTACCAAGCCGACAGGATGGGGGCTACACCTTACCGCCTGACCCTCTGAAGCCTCAAACACTGGGGGTGAATAACCAAGCCAACCAGGGTCGTCCTAAATCAGGTGGGCTGAACTTCATTGAATCAGGAATAACAATGTTTCCAGGGGGAAAAAAATAAAAAAACTGTACAAGGTTTTATTTCACCCGATGTCAGAAGCAAAATTCCTAACTAAAACAGTGACTTAAAAATTCATTTACTGTTAGAATATCAGCAGGAATTCGGCATGCACTTTGGGACAAAGTGGCCTTTTCACTTCTTCACATTGAACATTTCCTGCATGAACTGAAGCTGTTTCTTCCCAATCTGAACTATTAGATCTCAGCTTTGACTTGACCTCCGTGACTTCTGTTTCCCTCCTCTCTAACCTCCACTCTTTTCCTGTGTCGTGTGAACTGTCTTTGTCCGTCTCTCCTCGTGTCGATTCTGTCATGTCCATGTAATGTCTCTGTTTCGATTGGGGGTTGGGCTTTTGGGCAGACGGTGTGCGAAAGCCTCCTGGTCCTTGGAAAGTGTCTGATTTAGACATCGTTGTGGACCCGGTGCCCCCGTCCTTCCCAGAGTCACACCTGGGCCCCGGAGCCTCCAGTGGCTCTGATGGCACGTCCCGTGAGTGCTCAGAGCTGCATATGCAAAGGAGGGGCAACGACTGAACCTTTTCTCTTGATTGTAGCACAGGATCCTCAGTATGCATTCGATATTTTCCTCCTGATTAGAAGAAAGAGAGAGCTATTTGGAATCATTGAAATCCTCCTCAGAAACTAATTTGTGTTTTTAATAAAGTGATTGCATTATGATGAGTTTCTCCAATATTTGGAGACCAGCAATACAGTACAATGCCCGAGTTCAGTATTTATGCCCCTTTACATTATTACAATGTTAACACAATACAACCACAAACTTTAACAAAGTTCATTAGGATTTTGTGTGATAGACCAACTAAAAGCAGTGCATACTTGTGAAGAACAAGAGAAAAGGGTTAAAGGTGAGAAGAGCAATAATCAGCGAAGCAGCTAAGAGCCCAGTGGTAACTCTGGAGGAGCTGCAGAGAGCCACCACCCAGGTGGGGGAATGTAAATCTAGTGCAAAACTACAAGGCAGCCATTTTATAGTCTGCCCAATACTTTAGACTGGAGCAGAGGCACATCTTAACATACAACCACAGCTATAATTGAAACATATTTTTTGTTACAATATTGCAGGCTTATAGCCATAATGGCAAATAAATTTTCTTTTGACACAGTATTGAGGCACACAGTTTTGTTTTTGTTTTTTCCTCAAATTTTAATTTGTAAAAGTCTTTTTCTTGAATGTCACATTTACGCACTGCTGTGTGTTGGTCTTTTCTTAAGTTGACATACAGTATGCATTGTAGTTTGTTGTTGCAATGTGACAAAATAAAGAACTTTAAGGGGTATTAATACTTTTCTACAACTCTGTAAGTTTTATTTGGTTTTATTTGCTACGTTATTAACAGTTAAACATCATGTTAAAATAACTTAAAAAAAAAAATTTGACTATGGTCAACGCACTGCTGATCCCGTGCCTATTATTTACAGTTTTGAGAAGGTTCGAAGAGTTGAATGCCTCGTTTGTTTTCACACACAAATCAGCCAATGATCTTTATTTTCCTCAGTGTCATAATATTCCTTTATGGCCTGTTGTAGCACTAACCTTCATGCGAATGTAGTGACATCTCAAACACTAGGAAACATTTGCTGTTGTCAAACACTTTGCATGCACAAGATGTTGACTTGAATCTAAAAGGTTTCCTTATCACTAGGAATTGGGATTCAAGTATCAAAAATGCCTTTATCACTGTATTAAGGGGAAAAAAGGAGCAGTTTCAATTCGACCGTTTAAAGTTTTGCTTAATAAAGTGAAAATTATTGCTTCCCATTCAGTTTATTGAAGGTTGCAACAGCATGATATGACCCATACTGCCTCAGCTTTGTTGATAAAGTTAGCCTCCACTTGATCTAAGACCTAATAGAAATCTGATAACATCTGATGAAATCTCTTAAACACGTCCTTGAACTTCAGCATTATGGTTTTCTGACTTTGTCGTCTTCATCTACTTCTGCTGTTCTGTTTTTCTTTTTCTGTTTTTTATTTGCCCTTTCTTTGCTATCTAAAAGACACACCTTTGTAAAAGAGATTCCCCTCCCGCCCCCCAAATCTAATAAAATTATTTACTATTTCAGCCTGAACGCACGTCTTACTTCAAGTGCAGCAACTACATGCCATTCTATTCTACTAATGCATGCAAATCCATTGTCATTGCTGTGAAGTTGGGCCCCAGGATTTTTTTGTCCTATTGACCAGTCTTCCTTTCTAGAATATTTGTCTTAGCCCTGATTCTGATCAATATCTATTCAGACAGATTTTAGGCCATCTAGATGTCTGAAATATTAAGTTGAAGGACTTTGCGAGAAATGATTTAGGTTCAGGTATCTTTTTGCTGGATCGGAGTATACCTATCAATATCAGAAGCAAACATAGGGTTTCTTCATTCTTAAAAAGCATCTAATCTAATTTTATCAGATTTATTTTTCAATTTTGGATAAGTTTTGAAAAGGGAAAATTGGAAAAGGACACTTAATTCATTTTTTCAATGATCTAAAAAGACAAAGCATTCTTAAAATATTTTTGTATATTTCTTTATTCATTTATTTTAATTTTGCACACTTTTTTTGTCAAGTCATTGATTTAAGTTAATTGACTCATTTAAATGTTTCACATTTTTTCTTTGTCACTAAGTTTTGCAGATCAGATCCGGGTTTTAAACAAAACTTATGGTTTAGATCGTAAACAAAGAAAGAAATTGAGAAAACATTTTAGCGTTTTCAAAGATGAAATAAATGACGGAACCTGTTTTTAGCAGATAATGATCTATTCTGGATTTGAGAATGTTTTTCAATGGATCTGATTGGCTCAGAGCTCAACAACCAGGTAAAACATCCCGTTATCGGACGGCTGTATCAAAAGCCCCATCAAGAGGTTCTGATTTACAGCAGCCTGTCGCCTCCATGAAAATAGTTTCACCTTATCTGTCACTTCATGATTTCTGGTTAATAGGATCAACATGTAAAAATCCTGACTCCTTCATCTGACTTTGTAGCACGTTTACTTTCCCTCACTAAAATTCCGCACAGCCATGACCAAACATTTCATACAAAACAGATTAGTTGTCGCTTTGCATAGCGACATTTGTCACTATGGTTAGTGATAAGAAGTATTTCTATTAATATTTTTGCAACATACTTACTGTGGCCTGGTTTTGTCATAGCTAATGACACTGGTTGGCCCACCATAGGCAAGTCCGGCACAACTTTGAAGCCTCCTGAGAGACGAGACTCGGGGGCCGACAGTCAAGGCAAGAGCCCCACCTCAGGCTCCCCCGTCACCCCAAATGCAGAAAAGGTAAGCTGTCTAGTTTTATTCTTCACTAAATAATCTTCTGAACCTTGATTAGTTACATCCAATTTAATTGTGCTTTTTAAACCTGAGGACCATAATATCTCAATATTCATTTCTGAACAAATTTACCATCATTCTGTTGGGATAAAACTGTCAAATCAGACTTTAAACTGTAGGGAAAAAAGTCGCAGTATGAGATCTGAACATTAAAAAGAGATCAATCAAATATTACCTGATGTAAAAATATATTAATTAATATTTGTAAACATAATCAAAGAGGTTTGTGTTAAGTTTTATTTTTGCTAAATTACTGACAACCAAATCAGGTACACAAGAAGTTCAGTTTTGCCTTTTAATTTTCACGCTTCATATTATTTTAAATGTTTTTTTGTTTTTCCATCCAAACAAAATTTTGCTACATATTACAGCTCAGAATGTATCAAATCGCGATTTCAGTTTCTGCAATATCCTCCTAAGAAATTGCTTTACATACAATGTACATTAAGCACTTTGTATTGCCTGATTGCTGGAAATGTGCTATAGAAATAAAATTACCTTTGCCTTTATCAACATTGTCATTCAGAAACTACAACCATGATACCGGTTGCTTCCAATCAAATAACTTGTCAAGCTGATTTATTTTCAAAAACTTTAATATGTTTATTAAATAAACAAAAAAGCAAATGATATCTTATTCTACAGAACCCTGACACTTGAATCGTCATTAAAAAAATAATAATAATCTTGTCTGTTTGCTGCTTTTTTTAGGTGCTAGATCCAAAACTTGCTGTGTCCTCCCCTGCCATAACCAAGCCGCAGCCGCCGCCGTACGGATCCCACCTCAGCTCCGCAAACCCAGCCAGCTCCTTGGAGCGCCGCAAAGATGCACCGCCCCCGCGGCCCCTTCCGAACCCCCTGGCGCCCGCATGGCCCCGCGTGCCGTCCTCCACCGGCTCCTCCTCTCAGCAAATCCAGCAGCGGATCTCCGTGCCGCCGAGTCCCACCTTCCAGCCCAACGTTCCGCTCTTCCCTCCCGCGCTGAGCGAGCGTCTGGATCATCCGCCCGCCGTGGCAGTGCGCCCTTTCATCCCGGACAGAGGAACGCGGCCTCAGTCGCCCCGCAAGGGCCCACCTACTGTGAACTCCAGCTCCATTTATCACATGTATCTGCAGCATGCTGCGCCAAAGACCCAACCGCCGAAGCCTGCTGTTAAAGCAGGTAAGACTTGAGAACATTTCTACAAAAACTCAAAATCTAACCAAGTATATAGTGCTTGGTCTAGTTTCTAGTGCAAATATTTTTGGCACACTTGAAATAATATACAATTAAGTAGAGGTGCGCCGATCGATCGGTCACCGATCATAATCGGCCGATTTTCGTGAAATCGGTGATTATCGGGATCGCCGAT
>CAEGAF010102712.1:0-21262 GCA_903067075.1 Micropoecilia bifurca
GTTACTTTAACACCAGCTGACTTGGACACATATAGACACTTTTGGGTGTTAATTCAACACTGGCATTTTTACTGTGTGAGCCTGATTGATAAGATTTTGTGTTTTTGCAGTTTGGGTCAAATTGAACCTAAACTGGTAACCAGCAGCTGGACATTGCTGACCTGAATAATGTTAATTTCTGCCCAGTTTGTTTGCTGCCCACTGAGCCAGCAGCTCATCTCTCTCTCTCTCTCTGTCTGTCTGTCTGTCGTCTCTTGGAAACAGGAATCTCACCTGGCCTCCTTCGGTACCCGCGCCTTCTCGAAGGAGAACCTGGGCAGGCTGCTGGACGTGGGTTCTGCCGACACGCCGGCTTTAGCTCCTTTCCTTCTGTTCAGGGTCTCCTTGATGCGGACGCTCAGGTTGGGGCTGCCCTTTCCACTGGCTCTGACAGAAGGCGGCCGCGACGTGAGGCCAGTCGGGGCGCCGCTCTTCAGAACGTCCTGCAGCTTATTGAGCTGGATGCATTTGTTCTGCAGCTCCTCACTGAGCTCGGACAGAAGCCGGGTCTGCTTGGTCAGTTGCTCCTGAAGACCTTTGATCTGCTGCTCTTTGGCACATAGCTCCTCATCCTTCCGCCGTCCTTCTCGCTCCAGCTCCTCCACGCGGGCCCTCAGGGAGTCCAGGGAGGAATGTTTGAAGGCGCCGCAGTGATCTTTGTGAGGTTGGCCGTTGGAGGTCGAAACAGAGGCGTCGGTGGGTTTGTAACGCTTTGATTTCATCGAACCGTTCCCCATCTTAAGACCTGAAGGAGGTGACAAATCTGCAAAAATGATGAGGAAGGAAAAAAATCCGTATATCAGAATATGTTTCGGTTTCATGGGAGTCATTTCTGTTGGTGTTTTTAAATAGAGAAGACATTGTGCTCCAGAGAAAAGAACAAACATTTTAGTAAACGAACACGATCATGAAGATCAAGGAACACAGCAGGAAAATGTGAATATGCACAGTAAAAATGCCAGTGTTGAATTAACACCCAAAAGTGTCTAAATGTGTCCAAGTCAGCTGGTGTTAAAGTAACACTTTTGAAAGAGTTAAAAGATTGACACCCATTTTTTTGTCAAATTAACATTGGTCTATATACTAAAATGGGTTTAAGAAAAGTTAAACTTTCCATTCTGTGTCTTGTTTTGAATATTTTCCACTGGATTTGATTGATATTGACACCTTGTGGGTCAATTATTTACCCCCACAAGGAGTAAATAACACCACATTATATTTTGTGATCAACACTACAATGGTGTTACTTTTAACATATTTTTACACCAACACCGTTGTAATGTTAATGTGACACTGTATGTTGTTGAATTTAACACCTGCTGACTTGGATACATATAGACACTTTTGGGTGTTAATTCAGCACTGGCATTTTTACTGTGTGGTTTCACAGGAGAATATGGTTTCTTTATTTCAAACACTGCAAAAACACAAAATCTTACCAAGTAATTTTGGTCTATTTTCTTTTTTTTAAGGTTTTGTTGGCTCTAGTGGCCTTTATTTGAGAGTGACAGGAAGGAGGGTTCTGGGAGAGGGGGAAGACATGTGCCAAATGTCACCAGGCTGGGAATCAAACCTGCAGCCACTGGCATGAGGACTAAGACCTCAATGCATGGGTTGTGCTTTGCCCCTGTGCCACAACAGCCACCCCCCTTTTGGTCTGTTTTCTAGTTCAAATGTTATAGTACCCTTGAAATAATATGGAACTAATTACAAGTAACTTTTCATCAAAAATAGGAGCCTGTTTTCAGTCAATCATTCCTGGATATTGATAAACTATTACTTCTTCCATTGGCTGATTATTTCATTTAAAACAAGACATTTTCCCCTGTTATAAGTTTTATAATATGCCAATAGAACAAAAACTTTTTCATCAATATTAAGGAATTGACTGAAAACAAGCTCCTGTTTCTTGATGAAAAGTTGTAAGTTGGAAAGATAAATACAGAGCATCACTGAAAGACAACCTGATGAATGCATAGGACTTGAAACTAAAGGTGGAGGTTCAACATCCAGGAGGTTTAGATCAAAGCACATTCATATGTTTAAGTGGTCCAGTCAAAGTAAAAAACTAAATCTAGTTAAACATTTACATCTAAAAACCGATCTTCAAAGAATGAGCAAAGGTTTCAGTCTCTAGATGTGCAAAGCTGGAAGAGACACAACTCATATTTTAATAACCCTGTAAATAAAATCACATGATTTGGAATATAAATGTGGAGGAAGCACCTGAGGTCGGTTTGAGCAAACCGAGATT
This sequence comes from Micropoecilia bifurca, assembly GCA_903067075.1. Taxonomy (NCBI): domain Eukaryota; kingdom Metazoa; phylum Chordata; class Actinopteri; order Cyprinodontiformes; family Poeciliidae; genus Micropoecilia; species Micropoecilia bifurca. Next base: position 2,294 of record CAEGAF010102712.1, read on the forward strand.
TCAAGCTGATGAAGCTGTGGGGAAACAGAAAGTAGTCAATGAAAGCGTCTTGTCCATTTATTATTCAGAAGGCAGGAAGTATTGCATTACATGGAGAGTCACTCTCAGTCTGCTCGGTCAGGGACACAGGAGGATGAAACTACTGGAGAAAACAGCTGGAACGTCTGATTTTGGTGTCTGACTGAAACTGACAAACATTTCAGAGAACAATAATGTAGCTGTCTTGGCCCGCCGCCCACTCACACATGCAGCTGGTTTTATTCATGACATTCCTGCCGAAATACGGGGTCAGATGATCACAATGTAGACCAAACTTTAATAATACAAACAGCAATTTCAAAACCTAATAATAATAATTCTCCTACCTTCTTTGTTTTTTGTATATTTCAATAATGCATCTGTTGACAAAATGCTTCACAGAAAAATATAACTAAATGACAAGAGTTATTTTAATTTCTCGCTGTTTTAAGGTGGAGCGAATCAAACCGCTCGCTAATTGGTGCCGGTTAACCAATTAAAGCATCAAAAGGGAGCGCGTGCACCTGCAACTTCCGACAGGTCGCCGTCATGCCTCTGCTGAGCCGGTACCGGGGGGTTGAGGTCCGGGGAGAGTCTCGGTTCTTACCTGGTTCTCTGCGGGAGCCTTCGGACGAGCCCAGCTGCGAGTTGACCAGCAGAACCGAGCTGTTTACAGTGATTCATCCGGGCCAGCGGTCCACCTTTAACTACCGCTCAGCTGCTGCTGTCCCGCCTCTGCGTGCTGCGCGCGCTCTCTTCTCAACAGCTGAGTGGTGCGTCGTCAGGCGCGCGGACACCGTGGCTGACGTCAGCGTCCATTTTACTTGAGAAATTATGTGAATGCATCAATTTTTATTCACAATATGCAAATGTTTTCCCTGAATGTAAGAAATGTGGATTTATGTAATTTTTATGGCTTAAGTTTGAATTAAATTTTGTTTTTAAAAAGCGCAACACTGAGAAAAATAGTTTAAACAGACATTAAAGTCTTTAAGAGGCAACTTTATAGCTTTAATTTCAGTTAATTCACTTCAACCCAACTGTTATCAATACAAAATATTTAAAATATGATTTAGCAAAAATACTTCTACCAAAAACTTCTTTTGTGGGCCAAAAAAAGCATATTGTCATCCATCCATCCATCCATCCATCCATCCATCCATCATCCAACCATCCGTAAATTAATTCATCCATTAATTCATCCATCCAATATCCATGTGTCATTCTTCAATTAATTCATCATCCTTTAATCCATCTACCCATCCATCTATCCACACATTTATCCATCCATCCATCCATCCATCCATCCATCCATCCATCCATCCATCCATCCATCCATCCATCTATCATCCAACTATCTGTCAATTAATTCATCCATTAATTCATCCATCCAATATCCATGTATCATTCTTTAATTAATTCATCCATCCATCCATCCATCCATCCATCCATCCATCCATCCATCCATCCATCCATCCATCCATCCATCCATCCATCCATTCATATATCCATCCACCTGTCCACTCATCCAGACTTCAGATGGATTCAGCAGTTTGTTCAGAACAACTGGACCAAACTATCTGTTTCTTAATGCAGATGTCCGAACTTTTTTTTTTTACAGTAATTACATTGCAAAACTAATTACATCCATTTTTATTTTATTCAGTTTGAATCACTGATCAAAAACAAAGTTGATTTGTCATCAGATATCATATAAAAACTATGTGATGCCATAAAATGTCATGGTTTTTTCAGAAATAGTTGCATCTTTTTGATTTATTATGGAGGGATTTCAACAACAGGTTAAAATGCTCCACAATCAGAAGGTTGGCTGATACCTTTATGTGGGTTTTTTGTCATTTGCACTGTTATTAAAATAACCGATTTCATAAGAGCATGAAATTCAATAAACAGATGAGAGAGGGACAATGGGATAGCTTAAACACTCAGCATGATAATGCATTGACCCCAGCTGCATTACCCTCTTTGGATATTATGCATTTTGATTTTCACAAATGTAAATGCCTGGATGCTGCGGTCCTTCACACCCACCAGCGATTCATCGGTTTTCCCAGCCTGTGATGAGTTGTGTGGCCTGCAGCTGATTCCATTGACAGAAAAAGAACAATGGTGGCAGGTGGCCAGCACTGATTCATCTGCACCGCTGAGATCACCAGGGAACAATAATCCAGGTCACTGGAGCCCAGCCTAAACCTGAGAGGAGATCTGAGGATGTGCTTTCAGTCAACAAGCAAAAGAAGAGGGAAGAAGACAAACAGAAACACCAAATCTGTTTTCCCAACCTTGTAATATTTACCGTCTACCACTGCTTGGGTTAGTGACTCGGCTGTTGCATCACCAGCGTTTAAATCTTCCCCACATCTTATTTGAGCATCTGTATGGAAGCTTGGAGCAGTTGTACTTCACAGAGTCAAATCTGGTCTGATCTAATTTTTTTAATTTGTGTTGATGAGTTGATCCAAAACAGACGTTCCTCAACGTTCTCAACTTTAGCAGGATCTTCCAATTTCTGATGAAATACAAAAGGAGACGCACTAATCAGGCTTTTATTGGTTAACACTCATCAGATTTATTTTCTTTTTGCTTTTTTTGATCATTTCAGACAAAGGCAACCTGCCTAAATAGTACATTGTGAATTATTAAATTGATGGTTTCATGAATCATTTGAAGAAATCTGATCAAAACCAACGTTTTGAGATTTATGAGAAAATATAATCACACTCTTTGCTTTGTTTCTTTAGAACTTGAACGACTTGCTGTTATTGACAGACTGGATTGAGCAACAAAACAAAAACAGATGTTTTGGTGTACTGGTGAAATCATCTCCAGGTTATGATGTGATAATCAGGAAGGCGGGCCTGAAGTGGCCGATCATCACTTCCTGCTGTCCCAACAAAATCATAACACTACAATGCATTTTGCTAAATAAGTAAAAATAAAAATATATATGCTGATATAATGCTGACAAAATGTGTGAACTGTGATAAAGATCAAAGCTGGACAGAAAAGCTTATTTCCTAAGGAGTTATGTGAGCAATGCGATTTGCACTTACACAATCTGGGCACCAGATGGAGCCAAAGAGCTGTTTTTATTTCTTTGAGGTTCATCTTTTAGTTCCGGTCGCATTTTAACTAAATAAACTCCACGTAGAGACACAAATATTACCTGATTATTTGAAAAACAAGAACATTTTTTTAAATAAAAATATCTTTTATAGTAAATTTTCTGTGAAGAAAAAAGTATCTTTTAGGTTTTAAAGCAGAAAGAAAACAAAATAAACAGATACATTTTCTTTGCGTTGTTGAAAATTGTGGAAAAGTTAGCTTTACCTTTAGTTAGGTTATTTACTGTAGATAGTATTAATGTTTAGTTCTGTTTCCCCTTTAGCGTGTAATCTGTGTAAGTTGCTCTCATGTGTTTTTGTCTTCAGGCCAGTTTTATTAATCAAGGTGTTTGTTCTTTATCTGCTTTAGTCATTTTCTGTAAGCCACTTTAAGCAAAATTATATTTCCTCTTTTATGGGACTTTTATATACGTTTAGAACTAAGTGAATTTTGAGCCTCTTAGCAGGGTAAAAAAAAAACACTTTGAAGATTTTTGTCTTATTTCAAATGGTTTAAGATATTTGCTGCAGAAACTAGACCAAAAATACTTGGCAAGTAGTTCAGAATAAAACCATTGTTTAAATCATTGCCTTATCATTGGCCCTGAAGTATAAACATCTGTTTTGTAAGATTGATAACTGATAAGGAATCATTCTATTCACTCAAAGTGAGCTTTTGGAGTTTTCCTTTTCTTACACTAAAATACACGAAACAGGTCTTAGCTTTAGCAGCTAATGCTAAAAAAGCTGCAGTAAAGAAAAATGTCTATTATATTCTAATAGCTATTTATGCCAAACCAAGCATTTTATTGCACAACACATAGTAGAACTTTCCAGGTAATAACAGATCAAAATGTCATTTGATGAGTCAAAACAATTTATTAACTTTCTCTTTTGAACACAACTAAATCAGTTATAAACTGCTTCTCTATTCTGTTTCAGTGACACAAGTACAAACGGATCATTAACACAAGGAGGGAGTGAGAAAGTGACACAAACAGCTAAAACAGGAAACAGTCAAGGCAACGCAGACATCAGTCAAAAAACACATTTAACTTCATCCTCTGATCAGGTACCTTGAAAAAAATACGTTTCATAAAAATATCCAACAAACATCCGAGGGCTAAACATACTGAAGGATGTTATGTAGCTAGTACAAAATTAAATAAGGTGGAAACATAACGTGACTGCACACATTTATAAATAAAACAAATAGGAAACACATTTTCAAACACGCAAAACAAATTCATTTTTCTGCACCGGCCACCAGGGGGCAGCACGACACCTCAGCAGCAGATGGCCGTCCTCTAAACACATTTACCCTCAACCATTCAGACAGGATTTAAATAAGTGTTGCTTCCTACTTTGAAAAGGTCTCATCTACAAAAACAAATACAAGACGCGTCTTTTTTAAATACAGCCAGTGCATTTCTTTTTAACACACATCACGACCAGAGTAGCTGCGTTTCCATTGACCATAGAATTGCGCAATTTGACGTGTTGAAAATTAATTAGCTTAAGGGAAACACGACAATTAAAAAAAACATATTGATAACGTTTTGGTGCTAAATGAGGGGTTTTGATCATGTGACTTCGCGTTGCGCAAGACACGTGATCAACAACCGGATGTTGCCACTGGCGCAACAGAAGAAGAAAACAGGAAATAGCTGGAGGATCGTGTTTTTTTAATGAGCTTATTCATGTGGGATTTTAATTGCGTTTCTTATTTAATAGAAACGTGAGATTTTTTTTCCAACATCAGCATAATATTAATATTAAGTTTTGCGCACATTTTAATGGAAACACAGCCACTAATCAAAAGTTATGGGATGGGGGAAAGTTGAACTGGAAAACTGGACAAAATGCTGTCTTAGTGAACTACAGCATTAAGGTTTGGCTTCTCTGTGCAGAGAATGCTGGCATCAGGAACCAGAAGGTGTGTAGCATATCTGTGTTGCTAGCTGACCAGCAGCTAACGCAATATTAAAAGTATTAAAAACAGCAGGGGGCGCAACAAGCTCCAACACCTGCACACAGAAAGATCGACCTTCTTTTTCACCCTGAAGGTCTGTAGCGTGTCTTTTAACAAAACGACTATAAAGTCATACAAAGATGAAAAACAGCTGTCTTCAAATATACAGCATGGAGGACGCAGGGCCGTAAGCACAGCTCAGTGCTGGGGAGGGGAACATTCAAAGTCCTCCACAGTCTGAGGAGAGATTGTCGTTTCCCTTCAGAGTTTGGGATACTTTGCTTGGACAACAGCAGAGTGGACAGGGTGCGTCCCGCCTGTTGGGTTTGTCTTCCTTCAGCTTTAAACTCTGCTCAGCAGAGTGGATCTGCAAAGGAAACACACAGAGGCATGTAAGTACAGAAAGGCCAGGAAGTGACTGAACCCCGACAGCAGGATGTGACATCACAGGTGGGTAGAGTAAAAATAGTGTTCAAGTAAAAGTAGCACTACGCTAACATCTTTTTACTGAAGTAAAAAGTAGCCATCCAGAAAATTAGTTAAGATTAAAAAAGTATTTGGTAAAAAGTCCAAGTAACTGATCAAATTATCGATCATTTGATATTTAAAAATTACATCATCGATGGACCAAAATATATAGGTAAGTGGAAATTGTATCTTAAAGACTAAAGTGACAATAATTTTGGCAAGTAAAAAAAAATAAAATCTAAATCAGTTTCTTTCAATATGAAATTTGTAAAATGTTAATAAAAACTACAGGTGTGTGTCAGTACCTGGTGATTTTTATTTATTTTTTTGTTAAAACTCTTTTACTGAAAAAGAGCTGCAATACTCCATATCAAAGTTACTCAAGTAAAAGTAAAAAGTGCAGCATAGAAGGACTATTTCTAAATAGAAAAGGCCTAATATAAGTTAACTATAACAATAATATTTATCTTATTTGTTTTTATTACTAAAGCTGGGAGATTCTTTCTGTTAATGGCAGATAGGAAACATAATAATCAGTATTGTAGCTACAATAATGTATGTAATACCGTTATTACAGTTAGTTTTAGTTATGGTTAATAAATTTTTAGAAATACTACATAGTTGTAGTAGGCGTATTTATTTATATGATCATGACCAATCAAAACAATCTTTTGGAGTTTTATTACTGGGAAACGTTTAGTTTTCTGTAATGGAAACACAGATCTCTTATTTGGAAAATTAATGTTTTACAAAATAGCGTTTAATTTTGTTTCCTTTTTTAAAATGTTGTAAATTTACCAAAAATAATCTGAATCTGACTCCCATCAGTTTTAAGACTTTACTGTTTTCTGTCCACTAGGGAGCAGTGGAGCTTCACAGCCGTGTGAGAGGTCAGCCTCCCATCCTGAGGAGGAAGAGGAGGAAGAGGAAGGTCACACACACCTCAGAGACTTCCATCTGTCCTTCTCCATGTTGTTCTCAGGACCTTCGCTCTCGTACGATGCCAGATACAGAGCTGCAGAAAATGAAAGGAAGTCATTGTGTTTTATTGATGAGCGGATTTCCATCAAGAAATAAAAACTAGGGAAGCACCAATACACTTTTTTCACTTCCGATACCGATATCTCAGGTTTAGATGCGATCGGTGCTGAATTGACTTTAAACATTTATTTTTCTGAATGCAGACATAAATGTACTGAACTACAAATGTATTTAATAAGTGCGCCAGTTCAGCACATGTAAACACAGCATTAGCTTCACAAGTTCAAACATTTAAAAACCACTTTAACCTGTTCAGTTAGGAGAACAGCAAATGAAAATAAATAAGAAACTGAAACTGACAGAACTCCAACAAACTTTTAAATGAGTGCAATTAGAAATTACAAACGTAATGTCAATAATTAATAAAGTGTGATGTTGCTCGGAGCACAAATCATAGAATTAGATTTATTTAATACCCGATATATATTTCTAAAAGAATATCTAAAAGAACTGAACTGAAATCTCCAATTTCTCCTTATTTATTACCTGTGATCACCTGTGGGTGTGTTTGGTCACCAAGGAAACCAGTGACAAGTAAGAGAGCTAAAACCTGAAGCTGGGCTTGAATTTTACTCCTGGAAAAACCAGTGGATGCCCAGATTAGCTTTGATATGACTTTAATTATTGAGTTCTACCCGGGTTGGACTTAAGCTTTGCTGATTACTGTGACTAAAGTTCAGCTTATGGATGTAAACATGCTTAACATGGACTAAATAATGTTTGTGAGTTCAGGGAGGTCAGTAATTCCTGAGTGATCTGCTCACCATCTTCAGTAAACACAGGCGCGGTCAGCAGGTACTGCAGGATCTTGCGGTCCTTCTCAAACGGACACTCCACTTGCTTCCAGGTCATGAACTCACTCACTTGTTTGGCGAGTTCCCAGAATTTCTGGAACATAATCATACAAGAGATTATTATTCAAAACCTCTGACACCCATTTTATACTTAAGCCAAATGTTAAAGGAGAACACTGCAAAAACACAAAATATTGGCAACTATTTTTGTCTAATTTCTAGTCTTAGTACACAAGAAATAAAACAAAACTAACTTAAGACGTAAATTTTCAGCAACTTTGGGAGCTTTTTTAGAATCACCAATTGAGGGAGGGTTGGTGTTAAGAAATTATTGACTATATCTTGTTGAAAGGTTACTTGGAAGATAGTTTTAAAATCTACCAAGATATTTGCTAAAATACTTTGTAAGTTCTGCAGAAACAACCGTGTTGGCGGTTCTGAGGTGTTAATGTGTTCAAATATAGCTTTAACACGTCTTAACATGGTGACAGGCAGAGTAAAAGCCTGAGCAAAGTTTCACAGGAAGCTGTGAAACCTTAAAATAACCGTGTGGCAGAATGTAAGTGGAAATAATATTTGGTCAGAATCATGTATGTTCCATGGAAACACAGCTGAAGTTCAAACATCCAGGTCCTACTTCCTTCTTCTTCTTTGGTTTTTAGGGAAGTGGTAACACATAACAGTCACTTGTTGCCATGTGAAGTAACTATTTCAATAGTTTGTGACATTAAAAAGTCAGTGTGGCAAAGTCTGTCGCTGGGGAAACTACCGTTGTTGTTTTTTAGCGTTCAGGAGGAAATTTGAGTTTACCTCGAAGTTGATGAGGCCGTTCTGCAGCCGGCTGGCGCATCCCTCGTTGAGAAAGTAGATGTCTTTAATGAGCAGGCTGAAGAACGGGATGACAATCTGGAAGACAGCAGGGAGGGAACAAAGAGGGAGATTTAAGTGGGGATTTTCCTTTGGCACTTTGTTATAAACACCTGGTTTCACCTCTTATTGCAAAACAGGTTAAACTCTAAAAAGGACCAAATCTGATCTGCAAGGACAGCTGGATGTAAAGGCCTTGTTCTTTAAACAAAGAAACATCTTCAAAAAGTATTGGGTTCAGAAAATAGATTTCCATTTATAAACAAAGTTGTTGTATTTTCATCTTAATATTTGGACAAACTAGAACCAAAAACACTGACTTACTTTTACTCAAAGGAAAATGTTACAACGCAAAAAAGGATCCAATCAACCCAGAAATGTACAAACTTTGGGCTTGTCTTCTACTGCATTCAGTGGCTCCCAAAAGTATTCATACCCCTCGAATGTTTTGTCACATTGTAACCACAAAAATACATATGTCTAATTGAAATTTTATGTTAAAGACGAACCAAAAGTGTTACACGATTGTGAAGTTGAAAGAAAATTATACAAGATTCAAAAGATTTTTTTCTTTTTGCAAATAAAACAAATGAAAAGTGCAAAAGTATTCAGCCCCTCTGAGAAACTAACTGAAAAATTCAACCACTTAATCAGATGTTTTGGCCTAAAAATCCAACAAAATTGTAAAACTTTTAATAAAAATCACACTGCATTATTTTTATAAAAAAAAATCTCTGTATTATAAATATTTTTCTAATAAAACATATTTTTTGAAACATTTTTTAGTCTTAGTAAATCTGCAAATAATGTTTTTTAGTTTTTTTGTAAAACTGAAGTAGACAGATAAATGTAAAAGGACACAAAAAACATCTTTTTTAAAAAATGTGTTAAAAAAAATACTATCTTTTTTTTTAAGTTAGCAATTTTGCCCCCGATGGCAAAATGTCTTATTGTAAAAGGTGAATTTTCCACAGGAGAAGAAGAAAAAATCCCTTTGAAACATTTATCATCAAAACAACGATTTAGGTCACCGCACATCTAAACGAAGATCTGATTAATTCATGTTACACTTAAAGAGGATTTCCCTCCTTTGCAGGAGACATCAGGTGATTAAACGCCACTAAGAATTAACATCCAACATTATTTTCTCTCTTACATTAGTGGCGTCTCCAGAAAGCTGCCACACTGACCTAAAAAAGCCTCCCCACCCCCAGTCTGTCACCTCTTTCCTAACTTCCCCCAAACCCATCAAACATTTATGACGCGATGCTTTTAGGAGCCACCAGAGCAGCAGCAGCTATCAAAAGCTGTTTGGTTTGAATTCTTTGTGTATTAAATGCTTAAAATCCTCCAGTCGGACGTCACATCTGAAGCCTCCTTGTGTTTTTCTGTTCTCTTCTTCAAGCCTGCAGATTCGCCTCCCTTCCAGGGTGACTTCAACTGTACACATGTTTCTGGGAAAATTTGGGAGCAGCTGACTGAGCCGTGTCTCTTAGGGGTCACGGATCTGGAACACGATGATCTACGGGGATCTGCAGGGGTCGGATGATGTTTACAAGGACACACTCGTGACGCGCACATGTGAGCATCCCAACAAACGTTCAACTCTGGGTGGGAGCAGCAAGTTTACAGATTATTAGTCCTTAATGTTTATTTTACAGTGTAGCACAGAAACGCTAATTATAACATAGTGAGCAGGATCTAAATATGGAAGCTGGAAATAAGAATCAGAAACTCGAAGGAAGGGAGGAAGAAAAGAAAGATTGAAGGCAGCAGGAAGAGAAGGAAACAAGGAAGAAACCAAAGTAGGAAACCAAACTCTTCAAAAACCTTTACCCATCAGTTTGTCTCATTTCTAGTCCTAAAATCTGATCACACTTGAAATAAGACAAAATTATCTTACAAGTAATGTTTCAGCAAGACATAGGAGCTTGTTTAGAGTCAATATTTCCTTATTATTGATGAAAAAGATCTTGTTCTCTTGGCAGATTATTTCGCTTATACCATGGGGACAAATGTCTTGTTATAAGTGAAATAATCTGCCAACATGTAACTCATTATAAACAAGGTTAAGAAAGTTAATGAAAGAATGGCAGCAATTTTTTATATCAGTTTACAAATTGAAGCTAATTTGTTCTAAAGCCAAGCAGTTAAACAAATTAAAGGCTTTTCAAACAGTTTAAAATCTGCATTAGAGGCGGATCCTGGAATATTCTCTGCATTCCTTTCAGTGAAACGTCGCAGAGGATGTTGCTGCACAGCCAAACATCAGACACACCAAGTCTGTTTCAGATTTGCAGTTTGCAAAACAGCAACAACGAGTCAGCAGGGAAACAAATGATGTTTCAAATCAGTAAAAGCAGCTGAACTGGGGTTAAACTGAAGCCTCTGTTGATCTGCTGCGGTTTGAAGGTCATAAACAAACCTTCCTAACAGGAGAGGTCACCAGCAGGAACGTACCAGACTGCTTGGAAACTTTCCGTTTCATGACCTCGGCCTCTCAGCCTGGAATGTTTGGATATCTTTGCTCCAAAATAACTCCGGGAGCCGCGTGGTTATTGACAGAACAATCCGTCTCAGTTAATAAAATGTTCGTGAGAGGAAGCTGGAAGGAGGAGGGGACCGTCAGAGAACGCTATGTGATCTGGCAGGCGGCCATGTTGGACAGGACCCCCTCCTCTTGTGACTCGGTCACAGTGTCCAGTCCGAGCCGCGCCGTTATGCAACCTCCTGTCTGCGGAGGCCGAGTCGTCTGGGACGCTGCTGGTGGCGTAAACACGGCCGGGACGCGGCCTGCAGACGCCAACCACGCAAACATACGTTTGTTTTTCCCTCCCTTCATAAATATCTGAGCTTTTTACGACAGAGGAAACGCTGGTTGAAGGAGACACGAAGCCCCATTACTCATTTAGGTTGTCTCAGACTAGAGCTGAAACGTTTGTTTTAAATTAATCATGATTAATCGATTATTGAAGTAATCGATTAGTCATTAACTTGAGTATGTAGACTGAAAAAAAAAGCCAATTGCTGAAAGAACATGCAAAGACCAGTATCGAGGTCAAAACTCTACATAAAATATATGCAATTTAAGTTTAAAAAAACTTTAGTTGCAGGTGCATCCTTTGCTACAAATAATGAAGGAATCATTACTGTACTTTAGGCAGTAAAATGTTTATTTTCTTACTTAAACGAATTAGATTAGTTGTTCATTTGCATCTTTTAATCTATTTCTAATGTTGTTTGAAAGAGTTATAAGTGAAATAAAAAATTCTGCCGAATTTGTCAAATTTCTTATTTGATTAATCAATTAATCGTCAGAACAATCGATTAATCGTCAGAATAATCAGTTGCTAAAATAATCGTTAGTTGCAGCTGTGTCTCAGATAGATGTCTGAAATGTAAATGTTACGTCTGCAGCCCAGATGTTCAGACTTCCGTGTCTGAGGCTGCTGGGTGAGTCAGAATAAATGTGTTTCTGGAGTAAACGTCACAAAAACTCAGGTTTGATCCCAGGTCGGGTTCTGTTGAAGCCTCACCTTCTCTCTGCTGCTGTTGGCCGTGATGGACCTCTGTGTGGCGCCTCTCAGCGCTGTTCTGTAGTTGTAGAAGTTGCTTGAAGGATCCATCTGATGCTATGAAGACAAAGAAGGACACAGAGTCAGTTCAACATCTGGCGAAGACAAGAGCATAGGGTGAGCCAGAAGTTTACATCTGGGGCCGATACGAACAGGAACCGAGCTAAAAAACAGGCTGACGTTCACTGAAGGACCCATCCAACATGGATAAAATACATATGGGGCCCACATTCACATGGTCCCATAGTTTAATAAGAGAACCACTGAGTTTAAAGGAGCTATAAAGTTAGCATAACTGCAGCAACTTCTGCTTGAAAGTCCATGATCTACGGCAGTCGGGCCCTGAGGAACTAAAGAGGAAGGTAAAAGACATTTTAAAGAGGATGAATATGACTGAAGAATAAAAGCAGATCATCTCCAGTGAGACATGAAGGGAAAATAACAGCGGCATCTGAAAAGCTTTCAGGTCCTTCAGAGTCCCTGCTGACTCGTCAGATCTTCTACCAGATTGACTGACTGAGTGTTTGGTATTCACTCGGAGTGTTTTCCCTGCAGTGTGCAGAGCTTCCCGAGACGCATAGAAAAGCTGAGTGATCTGCGTCGCCTCCAACATCTGGGGCGTCCGGCCTGCAAAACTCCCAGTCTCCGTCTGCAGACCTGTCAGTTCAGCATGTTTGCTGTTAGAGCTGCTTGTTTGCTGAAAGCGTTTACTCTCAGGTCGGCTCCACTCACAAATCTGTGTGGAGTTTTCTTATTGGTTGCAGAAATTTAAAAGTAAAGCTTTAACAATTTAAAACTTTGTCTATCATTTACACATTTAAAACGGTGTAAAAATTAACCGCTCTTTTTGTTAAATTCCTGCTACGGCTAATAATATCTATAACATTGTTACTTGGATTTCAAAACACAAACATGGGCAAAAATATTAAATTAACACCTAAATTTAGTGAAAGTTTTCAATCTCTTAGTGGGAATTACAAAAACAAATTTTCTTAATGGAAATTCACAAAAAAACAACATAAATTAAGTCTTTCTTAAAGATTTTTTTTTAAAGTAAGTTTTTGTTCTAGTATGAGGTGATTTTTCAGCTGTATCAAATTTAGTGTATTTTGAAAAACTGCAATGGAAAGACTTTGTTTTAATTCACATGCGTCACATGATTAACAACCAGATGTTACTACTGGCGGAAAAGTCGAAGAAGACGACAGGAAGTGGTAGGAGAATGATGGTGCTGCAAGGTTTTAATATCTTATTGTGTAAACAAGCATATTCATGTGTGATTTTAACTGCATTTTTTCAACATTAGCTAAATATTGACACACTTTTATGCACATTTGAAATGGAAATCCAGCAATTGACTACATATCTTTGCAAGCTTTTAGCACGTTAGCTCATCAGGCTAGCTGCTCGGTTAGCTCAACATTAATGCCACTAGAGACTTGTCATCTGCACTTTTAAAATATAAAGTATTTTAATTTTTCAATTAGTAAGGGGAAAACCGTGGAACCCTTCTTTCAGATAACGGCACGCAGCAACAGGCAGGGGAGGGGCTGAACACTTTCTCTGGTGTCTCATTACAAAATTACAATTCATGAGCAGACATTTAATAGAAAATATTATAATTACACGAAATGTTTAAGGTTTCTTATCATTTTTGGGTGATAATAACCACAGGCTCACCTCTAAGATGTCGAACTTGGCCGTTTTGACTTTACTCCAGGTTTTCTTCAGCCGGGACACGGGGCTCATGTTCATCCCAGCTGCAGGGCGAGGACAAGCACAAGAAAGAATCATAATGAGGGATAAAGAGATCGCACATTTAGGCCAAGATGATCGCATTAACACATGGCATTTCCCAGCTCCACCCTTCCTCTCCTCCCCTCGCAGTCATCGTCGCTCTGCTCTCTGTTTTTCAGTCTTTCTGTGTTGTTTCCTCTGATGGAGCCTGGTTACAAGGACCGAGGAACAATGAGCGTCGGCGCACGCCTGGTTTCCCCTGCCAGGACTCTGCTTCCCACATGCTAATCCCTCTGCATGTCGGAGTGTCTGACAGGTCACACTCAAGAGCAGGAGCGACAAAAACAGCTCCTACACAGAAAGTAGAAATCCAAAACTCGGAACTGATCCACCCAGGTTGGGTGTTATGTTTCCAAATAAAACCACAGCGGAGGAAAGTGTGACCTGACCTCGCCTTGGTAGCTCCATCTAAAGCCACCAGAAGCAGGTGTGGTAAAAACAAGCCCTTTAGTAGCTTAGATTCTGTGATGGTTTGGGTTTAGTTGTCTTCTTCTAAACACAAAATTTTACCAAGTGAGTTTAGTCTAGTTTCTAGTGCAAATATCTTAGTTCACTTGAAATAACACAAAACTATCATACGAGTAACTTCAGCAAGAAATAGGAGCTTGTTTAGAGTCAGTAAGTCCTTAACAGTGATGAAAGTTAGTTTTTTATTGGCAGATAATTTCACATAAATTTTCGTCAGTGTTACAAGTTAAATAATTTGCTAATAAAACTAGAATTTTTTTGTCAATATTAAAGAATTGAGTTAAAACAAGCTCCGATATCCTGCTGAAAAGTTACTTTCAAGTGTACTAATAAAGACTAAACATGCTGAGTAAGATTTAGTTTTTCACTGAGATTCTCTCTTTCCATTAGTATTCAGTCTAATTTCCAACTTTTTTATCCTTTCATGACATTCAAATCACATCTGGTTGGAGCCGAACAAGACCCAGCCTCTGATTGGGTAAAGTTTAAAACTATCCTGCGTGGTAAATGAAGGAAAATAAGGATATTTCCTTCAGAGGTGAGGATGAAGCCTTCAGCCTTTTGGATGAAGCCTTCAGTGATGCCTGGCTCGGTGGTTCCCTGGAGAGGAGGCTGCTGCAAACAGTTTTGCCTTTGGCACTCTGTCCGTCTCTCAGGGGAGACGGGTAGAGGACAGCTGGCACTCCAATGTTCCCTCCTCTCCATTGTGTGTCGACTGTCTATCTGGTCAGTGTTGACCATCTGCTTTGGCTGGTTTGTTCCCAGTCCTCCTGTGATTCGGCCCCTTCCCCCTTTTTACTCTGGACACAAAGATCTCCGGCTCTCCTCCTGCCCTGAGGCCAGGGACCGGAGCCAGATCCACTCCCCTGGTGTTCGCCAGGCCCCAGTGAGGTCAGCACAGCGCCTCAGGAGATTTACGCTAAGTGCTTGTAGACTCCTTAAAGAGATCCACTAAAACCCTTTTAGTGAGTCTTTTGCAGACCTCAGTTGGATCTGGAATGTCTGTTTGGTATTGGTTCAGGCTACACAAATGCACTAAAATGAGAAACAAAATCTAATCACTTAAGATTTGGCAGAAAGAAGAAAGAGGAGGTCTCAACAATGCAGTTAAGCAAAATGCTGATTTGGGAGGAAATAAAACATGTAAATAACTCACATATGATGGCCATGAGGGAGTTAAAGTTGCCGATGTTGAAGCATTCCCGTGCCACGTCGATGAAGAACTCGATGACTCGAGCTCGGTGCTTCTTCTTCACAGGCTGTGGGAAATAAGAATGTACAGAATTATGAACGGAAGTTAAAACCCTGTGAGAAACGCTAAGGTCAGTTTGTATGCAGAGGTTCTTACTGCACTATGTGTGTTTTCTTCATTTGTCCCCTTGTTTGAGTTTTTGAACCAACGTGACCAGAAAGTAAACATAGGTTTATTCTCAACAATATTTAGTGTAGTAAACGTACAACTACAAAAAGGTCAAAATTAAATTATTACATTTTGGTTTTAACTGGTGGCAGGACGTGTCAAAAATAGCTTCTTCCAGTTAAACAAACTGGTACAGAAAAAAAACATAAATACAAAATCTTCATTTATTGTTTCTGTTTACAAGCTAGCATTAGCACTGCAGCACAGTTAGCTGCTAAATAAAGTTAGCAAAGTAGCAGTTTATAACCATGAGCCTTTGCTTGATAAGCTGTGGAGCTTTTTGTTACCACTTTGGCATATACTGATTGTTTTGGGGGTTTTCACTGTAGCACAGCTCTGCTACATGAAAGTGATGATTTAAAACAATAAGCTACTTTTTTTAAAACCTGTGTAATTGTTTGCAATTTGTTTATAACATTTTTTTAAATCTAGGAACTGTGCTACATGTTGAGTGCCTTGGTTTTTTTGGATTTTCAAGTTTCTCTGTACAAACAAGCTAGCGTTAGCACTGCTGTGTTAATTAGTTGCTAGAAAACAATAGAAAATGAGCAGATTTATACTCCTTTGAGCCATAAATATAAAAGTTGTGAGCATATTTATGAATGATTCATTAATTTTCATAACTTAGAAAAAACATTTTAATGGAAAATCAAATTAGTGTGACCAGCATCTGTCATAAGATAGTATTTATTCAGAAAAGATTGTAAGAGAGAAAATTATTTCCACCAAATTTGCTTCCAGTAAAGCTACAGGGATTTGCCTTTTTTGCATTCTTTTAGAATAATTTCCAATTTCTGCTGCTTTCATTATCATTAATCAGGAAAACAAAGACTAGTCTTTACCACTCACCAAACAAATCTCTGTGGCCACCAGATAACTGAGTCTGTTGAACCAATCCACATAGGCTTCCAGGTTGCTGGCCTTCTTGCGATCACTGAAGCAGCTCTGCAACAATAACAGGTTTTCTATTAGTGACGCCGGTAACTGCAACCTCAAACATTTCCGGATGGGTGAAATAAAGCTTATATTTGCCTTTTTTCTCCTCCCTCCCAGTCAATGCATCACTGAGCAAACTAAATAAGCTCCAATCTCGCTCAACTTCACCGTGGCTCCATCAGGACAATAGTTGTCCCATGTTGCATTCAGCTTCTTTGTGTGGATTCCTCTTGATCTGATTCCACACATTCCTCTGGCCTTACGCCACTTTCCCCGCCAGGCACATTTTAAACGCAAACACACACATGCACAAACGCCGTCGCTTCTGTTTTTGAAGGGGCTTGTTTGGGGGTACGAGGCAAACTGGCCACAGGCACAATGGCAGCTCTAACCCCCTCCGAAAAAAGGGTCTGTTGCCTAGCAGCTGAACGCCAGACAAGAGAGCCCGCCACCCAAAACACACACACACCCTTCCTAATACAAACCCGCAGGAGCAGCGGTTGCTAAGAGATGAGCCGCACATCTAATCCAGACTCTGGGATGATTTGGGGGAAATAGCCAGTCAGGTGTGTGTGAGCGTGTGTGTGATTGTGAGGTGGATATTTGGTCTGCCTGGAGCCGCCTGGCCTCCCTCTGACCTGCGCAGCAGACAGAAACCGTGTTGTGTCAACTCAAGATCCGTCTGGAGTGAAAACTGGAGCTTTTCCAAACCATAATAAAAAGACAGATCGGATCGGCTGCCATGCAGACAGGAAACAAAGACTGAGTAATCTCTGGGCCGTCTCTCTTATCTGCTGGTTTATTCTTAGAAGCTGTTACCTTGTCATTGTCCAGAGGGTCTTTATGGACGAAAGCCTGAACAAACTCTTCAGGTCCGATGTAACTCAGTCTCTCCTGAAAGCAGAAATTAAAAAAATTAACTCCCTTAATCTTTAGATGCAACCTCCTCCATACATATTAGAAGTTTTCTTTATTTTTGCTCAACATTCGAGGCCTGAAACTCCAACACACTGGATTGATTTGTTGCCTGGAAATCAACAACTCTCCCTCAGTAACCGATTACTATATTAGTTGACGATTATTTCAATAATCGATTAATCCAATTAATCGTTTCAGCATGAGAACTTAAACCCAGCAGTGTAACACAATAAAAAGGGTTATTGGAACCCGAATTATGATAATTAGCCTTGTGAGCCAAACACGCCTGGGAATCTGATGGATTTGTCCTTGACAAGGAGCCAAGACGTCTAAGTGGGTAGTAAGCGTCTGCGTACCAGCTCAATGTGTGTGAGCTGCTGGGCGACAGTGAAGGGGTCGCTGCAAATGGAGAGCAGGTCTCGTTGGGTCGCTGCCTGGGGTTTGGCCTTCAGCGCCGTCAGCCGCTCCGCCGCCGTGGCGTTGACCTTCACCAGCGCCTCCTCGTATTGGCTGAGCACCGTCAGCCTCCTGATCAGACCCTGGCTCATCTGCCCCACCGCCTTCTTGTACACCTGGAGGAGACAGAGAAAGGAAAGGAAGGTTAGTGAGAGCCTGATATCTAAAATAGACCAGGAATATCGTCTGGAACGCCAAGGATGTTGCTGTCCTGTTCTAAAGGATTTGTGTTTGCAATTGCTGGGTGGAGAGTAGAACTATACATCTACATATCTTCACTCAAGTAAAATTTAAAACGTAGCTGTCCAAGAAAAAGAAAAAGTATGTGGTAAAGAGTTTACTCAAGTTCTGAGTAACAGATATAATTTAATATTTAAAAATTACACCATGAGACGGATCAAAATATAAAGTGGAAGATTTGGTATTTCTATTCATATAAGAAACAAAAGAAATCTGACAAAAGACATTTTCTTTCAATAAACTTAAGAAAAGTTACTCAAGTAATTGTAATTGAGTAAATGTAACTAGTTACTACCCAAATCTGGACGTTACATCAGCCCCCGTCGCCCTTTGATGGAGCTCAAGAGGGGCAGAGCTCTTGGCTCGGTAGCTCCGGGGGTCGAGAGGTCGGCCTGTTCTGAACACTTCCTGTGACTCCAAACAGTTAGATAAGAGTTTCCTCACTGACCAAGGTCGGCCCACAAGTTGCATAAGATGAGAAGTACATGAGTGCTTGATTTTTGTTTATCTGGAGGAGATCGGCCCTGAAAAGATATTTGCACTAGAAACCAGACCAAATCAAAACTTGGTAAGGTTTCACGTTTTTGCAGTCGAAGGTGATGGAGTTCAGTTTTCGTCGTTGGACTTTCTGCCAGTTCAGTAGGGCTGTATAATAATATCGATATCACAATATATATCGATATTTTCTTTCCTAGAAAAAAATCGATATTCATCTGCAAGTATCGTAACATCCAACTGTCACCTTGTTCACTCACTGCTTGCTTCACCAGGTCATCAGGCTTAGAGTGATTCCTTCAGATGTTCAGGCTAAAAAGGTATCAAACTATTCAGAGCAGGAACTTGGTTCACTTTATTTACTTTACTAATGCATGTC
>CAEGAF010102713.1:0-55875 GCA_903067075.1 Micropoecilia bifurca
CCCCCCCCCCCCCCCCCCCCCCCCCCCCCCCCCCCCCCCCCCCCCCCCCCCCCCCCCCCCCCCCCCCCCGCTGGATGAACTGACTGAACTGGGAGCAAGTTGAGATTTAAGGCGTTTCATTTTCCTCTGTTGTTGAAGGAAGCGTGAGCTTTTCTTAAGCACGCTATTGACTTGGAAGTTCCACTTACGGCATTTTCATTTGCAGCTTGGGAGATTTTTCTTTTCAAGATGAAAACGTGCAATCGGAGATTGGAAATAAAGCAAGAAAAATTTCCGTTGTTTGCTCCCCACAATTCTTGTTCAAGGAGGAATCTGCCAGTGGTAGCTGGGGGAACTTTTGTCTGTGTGACTCATCAATCACAGTCAATTGTTAATCAGAGGATCCTTGCTTTTGACATGTTCAGTACTCTGACGGGAATTTTTCATCTTGCTGTGTAATCAGAGTGAAGATGTCAAACATCTGTTTCTTCAAAATATTTCATTTGTCAGGGCCGAATGAAGGTTATACCGCCTATAGATTGGTTTCTCATAAATCGTTTAACCAACTAGCAGATTATAAATGACTGTATGGTTCAAGAACTAATACTAGCAGCTGAAACTGTGTGAACGTTAAGTTTATGTGGGACTTTAATGCCTTAAGGAGTTATGTGGTCTTCAATACTCTTTAAATGATAAATTTAGCTTTATTTTTTTCCATTAAGAAGCACGGAGAAAATAAATTGTTTCCCATTCTCTAAAAGAGAAAACCCTAATAATGCCTATATGCAGTAGTTTTGCAGAATTTCATTTTAACATTTCACCTATCAGTACTTTTTAACCTTACTTTAATTTTACTTTTTTTTTATTTGCTCGCTTATTCATAAATCAAAAAAGGGCCATGACTTTTTTGGTCCCTAGACAAATTCATATTCAGGTTGCACTGCGCCTGTGGCTCTCAAACCAGGTTTAAGATGCCAAGCAACGTACTTGTATAGTTTTTTGTTTTCTTTTGTTTTTTTAATAATGTTTCAGGGCTTCATTTCACAAGTAGACATTGAAGTCCACAAACTGTGCTTTTAGGAAGCCCAGATACAAAAAGGCAGTGAAATCATTCTATGCTGCACTTTTAAACTTAGAAATTTTTACTGGGACGTATAAAATTTGAGGGTTTTTTTGTTGGTTTTTTTAGAATTGCAATAAATACATGTTTTCAGTTTTTTTTCCTGTTCCACTCTCTTCACAAAGCCATGCATATTTTCTGAGAACTACCTACAACTTTGTTTTTTTTTTTTATTTATTTATCTTGAATGATAAGTGAATGAATAACACAATGACTAACACGCATCTTCGGGGTGCAGCCAATCGGTGCCAAGGAAAATAGATGTAACTCATAGATTGGATGATTTCCATGTCAGCCAATGGTGCATCAAGCAGCATTACGCTCACGTATCTCAGTTTCTGAAGCTCCGTTTCCTTATTTTAGATATGGACTATGGGGAAAAAAAACACAATTAGGCAGATTTTCTACAAATAACTTTTCACAGAAAATCAGCATTGACTGGCATTGCATAAATTGAAATTATTTTTTTATGTAGGGGAACTAGGTTTGCATTGACGAAACATGACATGTGAACTGTTGGTGCATTAAGAGTTCAAAGTGAGGAGTACGTGTGTTTAAGTGCAGCTGCTGTCTGAGAGCACAAACTTGTGACTCGGGATGATTTATGCTTTAATTATGATCTCATGGGGTAGAAACAAAGCTGGAGGAGATGCAAATCAGTCTTATTATTTCCCTGTGTGTGTTGGGTAATAATACATTTGCTGCACAGTTTCAAAGCTACCCTGCATTTGCGTCAAGATTTCTTTTCTCCTTCTTAGTTTAGATAAGTGTCAGCTACATGTCGGCGATGTCACAGTCCTCCTCCACAGCTTTCGACTGCTGAAAATCACAGCCATCAATGAAAGCCTGTCCCATTGTTACAGTTTGCTTTTTATCTACTGAGAACTGATTATATGCTTGTTCCACCCCATTTGCTCTCATTTTTTTCCCTGACAGGCACACTCGCTCTGTATCAACACCTATTTCTCTCAGGCTGACTCATGGTTCACATGGTATTGCTGCCAGAGCATAATCAATTTACAGGCAGATTTGTGCCCACACACCAGTGTTGGCTGCTGGGGGAAAAATAGAAGTATGAAGTTTTTAATACAGTTCAATTCAGTTCACTAATTATCTAGAAGTGTCATCTTGAGACTCCTTAACAAGGCAAAAGGGGTCAGATTCGGAGGCAGTCAAATCCAGCACTAAAGTGCTGATGTTTTAGACATTTTCCTTGTCCGGCATACATTTATCAAATGAATGGTTCATTAGGAAGGTGCTGCAGAACTTGAAGACATGTTAAAGGTCATAAACATTGCTGCAGAAGTAAAATAATACGACACAAAGACAATCAGTTAAATCTAGCACACTTTTAACGAGCCGCTTTGTTGCTTTAGGCACTTTGACTTTTGTCATGTTTAATCATGATCAGTTTAATTATCGTTTACCTTATTCCCATGTTCTTGTGTTTAAGAGTGTTAATTTCTCCATTCTCCTCCGTCTGGTGATCCTCCCCTGCAGTTAATTGGACTAATCTGTCCGTTATTTCAACTAATCAGCTGCGTGAGTATTTTTGCCCTCCTTCATTCACTCTGTATAGAGCAAGATGGCGTTTAACCATCTTTCTCCTGAGTTTGTAATTCCTCTTTTGTGTCATGTTTTGACTTGTTGATGTTCCGTTGCTGTGTTTGTTTTTCATTGTGTAAACTTTGGACTCCTAATTTATTAAGCTGTCATTTCTCATATGATTCTACCCATCTCCTGCCCTTGTTTGGGTCTGCCACTGAGGTCTTTCTTCCTGTGTTCATAAACAGGAAGAATTAGCAATATTTACGTAAAAACCAAGGCACTCTGACCTTCACATTCATCCCTATAAGTCACTGTATTTCCATGGAAAATATATTGCTGCTCTTCACTTTCTAGTTACCGGTACTTCACTAAAAAAAAAAAAAGAAAAACAAAAGTCAGTCACGGGCCAATAAACTTTCTGATGTTTCTCTACGAAGCCTTTTCTTTCTGTAGGCTGGAACTGGTAACAAATCGCAATATGTTACTAACTACATTATCAGTTCATCAAGTGAGAAGAGAGTGAATAATGCTTGCAGGCATTTCAGCAAACTGTTATACATATAACAAATCATTAACAGCATCTCAATATGCTTTCTTGTTTTTCCCCAGAGGACTAGTTTGTGACCTGCAGCAAAACAGTGGAGGCTGTAATGTCTGAACTATTCAAGCAGCTGCAACCAAAACAAGATTTGTCACTATCAAGTCATTATTTTTCAAATGACTTGCAATGTGGATAAGAAGTCCTAACTGTAGCATTCCTGTGTTATGGCCAATGCGGTCATATAAAGGTTGCACTTAAGTGAGTATTTGTATTTACATTCTCTGAATGCTCCATAAAAAAATTGATATTTAATACCAAAAGGCCTACATGATTGGTGCTAAAGAGAAATGATACCTCAAGTACCACAGCTTTAAAAAGTAAAAGCAAACGTCTTTATAGCTAACAGCAGTTCGACAAATTTTACCTGTACATTTAGGGATTCATCTTCTTTTGAGTCTACACATCTACCCAGGAGTAAAATATAATCTGTGACAAAATGGCAGCTGACCTGTTATGGGAATAGTTCTTCTCCGAAAGTTGCATAGCATCCAGATATTTTGCATTTGTGTGGATGTGTCACATTGCTTAGATAAACCTGCATCTTGTAATGCATCATTTTTGTTTTTTTGTGAAAACGTTATGCATTGGAAGGGTCAGTGTTTATGCAACTCTTCTCTGGTTTTCTAAGCAAAGTGTTACAACCACGCATGTTGCAAAAAAAAAAAAAAAAAACAGGCATCCGTCTCTTCTCTTTTGCTCGCCTGCGTTTTGCATCTTGCAAGAGCCACAAATCCTAATGACATGAAGCATGTTGGGAATCCTCTTCTTCCACACTCACGCCTAAAGCGTCAGCAGCTTTTGCCCACACACCAATAACTTAGCTTTTGTGCTCCTGAAGAAATCAATCGGTTGCTACTTAGAAGTGAGAGCGATTCAATTAAATAAATGGAGGGCGTCTTCTCCAGAGTTGGGGAACACATGAAATGGACAAGAGTGGTGGCGGCAGCACAATCTGTCGTTTGGCTGCCCACCCTCAGTGCAGCTGTGAGTCAGTCACCTTTTGAAACACTTCTGACTCCTGAACGCCCGTGGGCACACATACACACACACACACATACACACAAACACACACCCACACACACACACGCACGCACTCTCCCCCACAGTCCATCAGGTGTGTGACTAAGCATGCCACTGTCTGTGTAACAGAGGATGAGCCTCAGTAGTTCACTTGTCTCCCTGCCCTTGATGTTACACTAGCATTTGCACATATTTATACATGCACACACTCTTACACTCTACATCTCTCAATTTCTCTCTCACACACAGTCGTATACACGCACACACACATGCACACACACACACACACACACACACACACACACACACACACACACACACACACACACACACACACACACACACACACAAAGCCCTTCCCTGTTTCCCATCTGTCACCTTCTACTCAGCAGACAGCCGTGTCGCCTGTCAAAAGTGCTGGTCATTGATTGCTATTGTAAGAAGGAACGAGTCATGTGGGATTGGGTTTCCAAAGACTGCAGCAAATGGCACGGCTGGTGTGGGGAGTGGCAGCTGTTTGCATATGGTGCTTGTTTTATATGGACCAGCTGTCTAAAAGACCCCATTGTAAGTGGTTACAAACTGATCGCGCCCTAAAAAAAAATAGTCAGTAGAATCAGTAGACTCATTGCAGTCAAAAACTATACAGAAAAGAGTGACTTATGTTTAATTTGATTACCTTTTCCAAAACTCACACCACCTTCCAGTATCGCTCCAATCTGAATTGTCGGGCATAATTCAAACTCTTGTAAGTAGCCTCTTACGTCTCTTTGCCAAATTGGCAACCTGCCTGTGTTTAGCGAGTATTCAGTCCTGTTTATCTGCCGTTTCAAAAAAAAGCAGCTATAGCTCTTACAACTTTGCCTGATTTTACTGTATTCAAAAGATCAGATTCTTTTATTTTTTTTACTTTCAACCGGTCAGTCAACGTCTGCTGTTCAAACGGCAAATTGACCAAATCCAATCACCAGCTAACTTCTCAGAGCATCTATACCTTCAACAATACAGGTTTTTTTGTTGTTGCTTTTTTAAAAATCAGCAGCAGTACCAGTCTCTTAAACTGCTACTCCTAGCAACACTGTGGAAAACTGCCATCATTTTAAGTTTAATTTAATTTCAGTTTCATTTATTTTATTGCAGATGTTAAGATCGTGGAACACAATGACTGGAACCTTCCATCTCCCTTGTAAATAGATCCGCAGAGTAGCCATATTGATTTATTTGAGTAGCCCCATCTTAGCTTTAACGCTACACGGTTCATGTCTGGATGAGCATCATGTTCCATGTTTTCTGAGAAAGGATCACTGGCTGACAACAGAAGGAGGAGGAAAAGGAGGCTAAAACCGGAGTAAGTCTCCATGTCCCGATGCATCCTCAGGTTACTCACCGGCTTCATTTATTATTGCTGGCCCTCATCCATTATGAATTAGCAGGTACAATGCCCCGTCGCTTTGGAACCGATGCTACCAATCCTTCCCTCCCCTATCTTTGCTGCGAAGGCCACAACCATCACCGCCGCCGTCCTGCCAGAAACCTCCACCGCGCTGGAGCTCTTTCTGCCATATCCCTGGGCTGTGACCTACATAAAAGGAGAAACAGGGACCAAGTCTCTCAGAGGTGGAGGAAAGATCAGGTTGGTGAGACAAGAGCAGACAAGGGAAAGAAAAACAAGGAATGAAATGATGCTGAGCAGTGATTCAGCGGGACGTAGATAAGATTTAAAAATATTCCAATGTTATGTGGACCTCACATCTGTTTTATCTAGCTTGGTGTTCCTTTCAGTAAATCATTCCCATTCCACATCAGCACAGTTTATACCTTAAGCAAATAGCCTGTCCTTAAAGATAGCAATTAGCATCTGCTAAAATTGGCACAAAGCCTGCTTGCAGCATTTCGAGGACAGTGTTCCTGATAATAACACTAATGATGACTTGCAGCTCCTACCCAGTCTCCAACATGACTCTTCTCTGACGTTTTTTTTTTTACCATTTATAGCAAAGAGATCCTCGATGGTGCTGCTGCTGCTGCTGCTCTGGGGAATGTATTTAGTCACTGCTCCCCTGCGTTTGACAGCCAAGAAGCATATGTTTGACATTGGGAAATAAACTGGAAGGAACCCATGTTTTGTTACAGCTTGAAACACATCAGCGTCCTGCTGTTTGCTTGTTCAACCCTGAAGTGAACAATATAGACTGTTAGGGTTAGCAGCAAAAAAACAAAACAAAAAAAACACATATATTGCAAGGAATCTGGACATCCTCACTATGAGTTCATTAGTTTGTTCATTTATAATCCTGTAAAAAAATGTTTGCCATTTCACAGATTTCTGACTTGTTTCTCTTGTGACTCAGATGAATAAAAAATGTTAACATCTGTTAAAAGGGGGAAAAACCTGTGGATTAGTGGTGGGACTCAATAAAATGTTTTAATCAAGTTAATTACAGGGTCTGTAATTAATTTAAGTTTAATTGCGCTTTAATCAAAAATCACATGTATCAACAAAAAAAACATTTATCTTTAAAACCACGTTTTTTTGCTGCCAAATTATTAAATAATACAACCTCATAGTGAATGCATATGTGATTTTAATCTATTATTCACATTGTTCACCCATCAAGCATTTCAGGAACCTCTGAGAATTCATGTAGCTTCTTTGAAAAACTACTACTTTATAAATGTGGACTGTGAACGCTGACAATAGTGGAGGATATGTCTGTGCTACCTGCAACATATTTAGAATAGAGATGGCGTTTAGGCTTCAATGACGGGCAAACTCCTTATTGTGCACAACAGTCATTTTTTATAGTGTCCCATAATGTGTTTCCTTTTTGAAAGCAAAAATGAACATTCATCAGACCTATTTGTGGTGAGTGAAAATGCAACTTTCCAAAAAATGACTACCAAAGAAAATTGAATAAAAAAAAAAACAGATTCACTGAAAACATATTTTCTTTTCTACTCAGGTTATTTGTGTTTTAATTTTAAGGTTTGATTGTTTGGATTCATTAATGATAAGCTGGGAAAAAACAGCAAAAACAGATTTGAGTTGATGTTTGCGGTCAGTGGAGCTGTGATTTTTAATTCCTGAAGGATTTATGTAAAGTCAAGCCGACACAATTCCTTCCTTTGCAGCGATGTCCTATAATTTTTCCTTGGCAGGTTTTATTTCCCCAACTGCAGCCGGTGCTTATTACAATATGTCCTGCCAAGGTGTCCTTCAGCAGAATCCTATAAGTTACATTTGTTAGATAAGTGTCTGAAATATTCATGCAACAATATCTCATCCCAGTCTTAGCTCCTTTTGGACAGCTCTGCACAATCTTTCCTTTTTATTTTAGGGTGTGGGTAAAGCTCCAGCATTAGCTCACAGTTGCCATTACTTACTTGGATTGTGCACTCATGGAGAGTGTGACTTGTGGGTCTTTTTCTAACTGGGCTATTGAAACTGGAAAGTAGGGTAGCATATTAACTGGGTTGTGGTAACAGACTACTTCAAAGACCTCCCCCTAATGCCTGGTCATTTTTATTAGAGAATCTTTCCATTAGATAAAAATTTGTCATTGAAGTTTACATAAAGATGTTACAAATAGACATTTTTGAGTATGGCTGCAAGCATTTTGTCTAAATCCTCGGTGTGTCACTGACTTTGACTTGAAATATGTCAGCCTACGCCACATCTCACATGAACTACTTTCGTGTTGAGTTCACATTGATTCAAGCTGAATAATTCATGTTCTTAGTGTGCCACTCAAAATTCACATCTCCTGACATTAACTAGTTGAGTTCATTATTGAGTTTTTGTCAAAATATCCTTGAAATGTTTGGAGATCTAACATTTTGACATATTCTCTTATTTGTTCTCTTTAGTTGCATGTTTAATTCTCTACTGTTGACAATATGTAGTATGGACCACATCTTTAACTTTGCTTTAAAGTTTCTCCAGATCATGGGCTGGAATCCTTTTAGAAGCCTTGAATCACTCTGAATGATTTGGAGTGTCTTTCCTGAAAATGGTCACTCCTGTAACCTATGCTCAGTTAGAAAACAGAACAAAACCCATGGATGTAAAGATGAGTCAAATCCCTAATAGTAATTTGATTTCCTTTTGTCAACTAACTAATAAAGCTAAAAGCAGAAAAGTATGTTTGGTCTTGGTCAACTTCAAATCCTTACAGGCTACTTTCATCCTGCTGTCAACTGACAAAGTCTCAGAACATGATAAAGCATATAGCAGATCTTTCTCATATCTAATTTAATTCATGAACATCAACCTGAAAATTAAATTATCAAAAATATCAAATTAGCCCAGGTTGTTTGAACTGACAATGTGTTATTTGCGTTTCCTGTGCAAGTAGCAAAACATAGGAGTTTTTCATTTTTTGCATCATTGCTTCTGGTTAATTCTTCATCTGAGGAAGCAATCTGTCAAAAAACAATGAGTGGATGGGAAAGAAAATCATCTTCAGGCCTTCAAAATGTCACACCTTTTATGAATGTTATTCTTCACCCATTTTTTCCTCCAACACGGAACGTGTGTGAGTGGGCCAGTCATCTGCCACAGCAGTATTACTCAGTTCAGCTCACAGGACACTTTCCCGAGTACAAGAAACAAAGGCCAGCTTGTTTCTATGGTTTCTCACATACTGGAGATCTGAGTGGAATTTTTACATAGTCAAGGCTAATGGATAGACTGGATTTAATGAATACCGAGATGGAAGTATGATGATGGAGAGTGTAACCGCCTATCTCTGAAGCAGCTCACAGGGCCTAAATAACGTGCCGTTGTGCAACTCATTAATAACATGCGGCTCCAAAAAAACCCGTTGAAATGCTTCAAAGGTGCCCAAATCCGAAACCACTCACAAAGCTATGCCCTTCTGTAGGTCAAAAATAAAAAGTCCACCTCTCTTTAACAACTTTAACAAATATGCCCTCTTTTCTCCAAGCTAATGATGTATCACAGCAGTGATGGATGTTTTTCTAGAGGCATAACTGTGGTAAACTCCTGCTGTGCCCTTCACATGACACACTAAATCAAACTTTCCATTAACTACTGGCCAGCAAACTTAAAAGGCATGTATCATCACTTTTACAACTTTTTCTGTTCATCTGTGTTCAGGCTTGTAGTTCACAGTAGTTACATTCATTCCCATGGACACAATCGAGAATTACGGCAAATAAAATACAGAATGAATATGGGTGGGGATGTATAAAGGAGGAATGTGAATGCCAAAAATGTTACGAGCTGTGCTCAAGAGTGATGATACACTGAGAATTCCAAATTCAAGCATGATTGCAAAGTCCACCGAAGATAACATGAGTGATAAGAAAGTCTCAGGTTTGTGTTTGAGCTCCAGTGAAAGTAAATCTTTATACGGTGTTTTATAAAGGAAGTCGGGAAAAATGCTTTAGTGCAACAGCTCGGAGACTCAGCAAACTGGGACTCTGTGGAGGGATGTAAAAGCACTTTTCATGAGCCAAGCCTCCGAGCAGCAAATGACTTCTGAGAAAAAAAGTAATTTGAATTGAATTTGATGCTTTCTTTTCAATTTGCAAAAGGTACAGGGACTTCTAAGCAAAACTAGTGTATTGGCTAATGCAGCTTTACTTAGTTTATTGATGTATGCTGTCCCTTTTTAAATAATTGGTAAACTGAAGTTAAAAGTTGACGCTTAAACTCTTTTACAGTTTTCTGATAAGTGATTTCTGCTACAGTTTGACTGGCTTTATTATACTGATGTGCAACGGCATGCACCACTACATTCCTCTCAACAACTCATCTGTACTGTAGAGACCAGCAGTGATTGCGCAAGTTTCACTCTTATGCACACAATCAGTTCATGTTTTATTTAGAATGACTCGACAAGACATCAAAGGTTCTTCTGAGGACACTACATAGTTGTCATACCTCTCGCTCTAGCTGCAGTTTTCCACAATACATTTAGTCCTAATCAGCACTTCAAGCTAACGCTACAAAACTTGTCCATACAATACAATCAGACTTTATCCTCAGTCAGGGAATACATGTATGCTTAAGAAAAATGAGAGAAGAGAAATGGAAATATTTTATAAAAATGACTCATTGTGTAAAAGGATTTAGGAAATCTAGATGTCATGAAAGGTAAACATGCCTTGAAATGATTTAAATAAACATAACTGACATCAGCAACTCATGGAAAAGGTCACAACTGTTAAAAAAAGATCCACCTGCTGAGAAAAACAAACTGACCAGCAAAAACTCTGCAAAATGTGAGCAAATGGTCAGAGAAAGTTCAACTCATTCTTCTTAAAACTGTCTATGAGTTGACTAATTTATTTCCAGTGCGCACTGTTTTCTTTAAACTTTACCAGACCTCATGCACTTCCTGAATTGCATTGAACCAGGTCAGCAACATCAGGGGGCTGACATTTTTTTGTTGTTGTTGCTTTGTTTCTAGTTGCGATAGAACAGTCTTTCCCCAAACCACAAAGCTGCAGCAGTCGAATTTCACACATACTGTGTTGTTTGTCATGTAGCTAATAACACTCCTAGAGATGGCTGAATTTGATTGACGATTAAAATTTTCGTCTACATGCACTTTCTTTATGATTTTGACCAACAAATCTGACCAGCTGAACTCATTTTCATCCATAACTTTGCGAAGTTCCCCCTTTCTCATCTAAATCTGGAATTTAAAAATGATTGACTTTGGCATTACAGTGCCTTTCTGTTGCAGCGAAGTGAGCTTTCCCCAGGCAGATCCAGGGTAATTGGAACAGTGGTGAATGATAGAATGGAAGGCAAACACACACACACATGCACACACACATTTACATAAGAACCCACACAGGTCATTACATTTACCACTAAGCATCTCCATAAGCCCAAGCGGGCATATCTGACATATCCATCTGCTCCGGCAGGATCAGGCTGGATCTACCTCTGACTCCCTAAATATGGGAAAGGGGTATGCCAGCGGTAACATTGATGGAGTTGTGACATTGTAATAATCACAGGCTTCGTCACAGAGGAAATAAACCAGGGGTATTATTTTACACCCATTTTCATATTTACTGGAGCAACATGCCACTTGTAGTTTATTTACGTGAACCAGAATTATTTTCACTTTAGTTTAAATTCTTGTCAGTTTTTTTTACCTCCTTCTACATGGATTAATTGTAAGAACATCATACATTGTTTTTCACAGTTCTTTTAAGAACTTTACTTCAACAGTCAATCTGGATTAGAAACCGAATTTATGTATTACCTGATTAACTACAACATTTCTGTTTTAGCTGCCTAGCAACACCCAGGCCTGATAACTGGCAGACCTGTAGAATCAAAAATTAGCTTATGTAGAGCCTGACAACATGTAGTAGGTTAGAGAGTGTCAAAAAGCAAGTGATCATAACCTGATATAAAGAAATGAAAGAAGCTATCTGATGTTAGTCAGTGTGAACTGGATTGCAAAGCCATGTCTAAGGCTTTGGGTCTCAAAGAAACCAAAATGAGAACAACTATTACCAGTGGAGAAAACATGAGGAAAAAGTGAAGCAGTGGTGAACCTTTCCAGTAGAGGTTGGGCTAAAAATACTACTCCAAGAGAGCATTGATGACTCATGCAGAAGGCCACAAAAAAACAGAATAACATTTGAAGTCCTACAGGCCTCACTTACACCATTTAATGCTGATGTTTAAAATTCAGCAGCTGTTAAATCTCTCACAACAAAGCATTTCAGCAAG
This sequence comes from Micropoecilia bifurca, assembly GCA_903067075.1. Classification (NCBI taxonomy): domain Eukaryota; kingdom Metazoa; phylum Chordata; class Actinopteri; order Cyprinodontiformes; family Poeciliidae; genus Micropoecilia; species Micropoecilia bifurca. Next base: position 11,992 of record CAEGAF010102713.1, read on the forward strand.
AAATTATACCAATAGTGAAACAGTGGTGATAATATGATGATCTGGGTCTGCTTTGCTACTTCATCACCGGAACAACTTGATGTGATTAATGCACGCTTTAAATCTGCTCTCCAGCAGTAGTATTTTAGGAAAGTCCATAACGGTTACATGCATAATCTGTATTGTATGCACTGAAGAGATTACTAATGTCAGCTCAGAAATGGGTTTATTTATTAAGGTCCCAACAGTTACTTCTTGTCTGTTTTGCCTATGAAAATGGCTCCTTCAATTCATGCCTGCAAATTGCTTCTCGTGTTTTATACCCTTTTTCCCTATAAGCTTGCCAACTTGGAAATGTTTTCAATTTGCTTATCTTGCATATAAAACCACCATTTCTAGTTTTTGATTCCTCACATCATGTTACATCTGCTCACACATACACAGGGGTTCCTTTGCATCACTGGCCTTAGGTCCCAGTCTGTAACCCTGCCTCACCAAACCTTTTTCCCTTTCCCAGGGGAAAGCCCCTATGTGAAAGAAGAAATGGGGTGTAAAGGGCACCAAGTTCCCACTGGATCTCCTCCTCCATGCCCCATCTGTGCCCAGTCCGTGCCACTGTGTTTCAGCTGCTCCAAATGCTGTGTGTTGGCTTGAGAATGCATGTACTTTTAATGTTCCCCTCTCTGTACATTCTGTGGGTTAAGCAAAAAAAAAAAAAATCTGATGTGGCACTGTAATTAAGCTGCCATTAATTGTTTTGCCTTGTCCCCAGTGGCACGGCTCAGACTTAGGGGGAAGGAAAAGGCAGATTAATGGGGCTGATGGGCTCTACGCCTTACTGAACAACTAAGCACAGTGAAAGCGATTCTTAATTACTGCCTGTTGCCTCTAAATTACCCAAAAGTCATCTTTGACAGGAAGCTAACTAGCCCCTAACAGATCAGATGTTTCTCTAAATCCCATTGTCCTATCAAAACCGTGAGGTATTAACGCTGCATAACTTCTGGCAACTCGTTTTTGACATTTAACCGCAGCAGGTGTTTTAGTCTTGCCCATTTGCCGTTTTCACTGTAGCTGTTTTCTAACGGCAGCGTTTTCCACAAACGCTGCGCTACGTCTAAATGTGGAATCTCAGGTGGTTTCCTGCCTTGGCGAGAGCAGAATCAAGACTATTTATATGCCTCGTATTACATGACATGTCAAATTTTCACTGCCTGAAATACTTTTTCCAGCCTCACCAGCAGCCAGTACGAATGTAAATACAGGAGATATCGATAAAAACAAAGCGAGTGGGGAAAAAATGTGCTGCAGGACAGAGAAGGAACCCCACAAAGCACCCTGCTATGGCTGCTTTTCGCACACGCAAATTTTTGCGCCAGTGGAATCCTATAACCATATACAGGCTCTTCAACTCACACAACCTTGTATTGCGCTGGGTGGGTCACCGCCCTTGCAAAGTCTGACCTCAATAGGCACTTGTGGTGAATTATTGTTTGCAAGTGGAAACTTGGCCAGATAATCTTCCTGCTGCTGGCTCAGGGCAGAGTGAGACCACTGTCTCCTTGCCTGCATGCGTACCCTGTGCACACAGCTTTTGTTTTGTCATCTCTACTTCCAGGTCACGCTTATTTGCTGACTCTTTGCCTTTTTTCTTTCTTTCTATTTATTTTTTTTTTTACAATAGCTCCTTGTGTTTGCACTTCATCTTTCTTTTTCCGCTTCTCCTCTCCTCCGTCTCGGTTTCCCTCCAAACTTACCTCCCAACAACTCTGGTCTTTATCCTTGAAGGCCATTCACCTCTCCGCGTTCCTGCCAGTGCCGAGCAGTAAATTCCTGGGCTGGTAGGAAACACAAACATGCACAAACCAAGGGGTGAGCAGTTCAATCAGAAGGGGACCCTTCATTCCCCCCCTCTCGCGTCTCCTGTTTCCACCACCTTTCTCCAGGCATCCATTCATACAAAGAGTCTTTGTGGGACTGATTCCGAGGGATTTTCTTGAGATCTCATTCCACATGCATCATACGTATAATTCGCCGTGTTTGTGTGTCTGGTTGCTTTGCCAGTCAGCATGGTGTGAATGATAATCATATAATTGGGGTCTCCTTCAGCAGACATAAACCGATGTTTGAACCAAAAGAAAAATGTGATTACAGTGATTGTGGCAGACTAATGACATGTTGGTTAAAGAGGGTTTATTATTAAAATACTGATGACCCATCCTTAATATAAACTTTGTCTCACTGATATAGTCACTGCCGCCGTTGAATGCGACTGAACGGTTTAGGGTGAAGTCCGTTAGGACTCATGTCAGCAAGATGATATCACATACAAACTAAGAAGTTCAGAGTACAGCGGTGTGCAAAAGGATTCGTGTGACATAAACTTTATTCACATTTTGTCCTTGTTCAGTCACAAACCTTAGTTGTTTTGTTGTGCAGATCAATAGAAAGCAGCACATTTGTGAAGTACGTGCAAACATGCGGTTTGTTTGATCTTTAACAATCACTCAAAGTGTGGCATACAGTTGTTTTTAGCCCTTTTTATCTCCATTGATATCATGCAGATGCCTTAAAACTCAATGCGTAATGGACACACAGCAGGTCAGGGATAAGGTTTTGGAAGTTTAAAGGAAGATTTTATTTTAGTGGTTGTCCTTCTACCAGGGGTCTGCAACATTCGCTCCTTTACATCTTCCATGATAACTCTTAATAACTAAATACTTTCTGACAGTTAAAAAATAAGAATGCCTTAGTCAAGAATTTAAGTACAGTTCTGTGAAGTTTTAGCTCAATGTCTGGAGAAAAGAATACTTTTTCAAGGCACAGTGTCGGAGAAAAACTTCTGATTCCCAAACCCGTCATCGGCATTGATTCTTGAAAATATGTAATACTATTTTTACTTTTACTTTTTAAAGGAGGAAGCTGCCCCTCTCACAGCCTCCACGTCAAACTCTGTTCCACATTGCTGAGCCAGTGGAAAATCTGATGTCCGCTCAAGAAACAAAGTGGTGAAGAAAGATTGGCTGACCAAAGGACGAAATGTTCATGCAGCACGTCTTCACTGATAGGGACAGGCTTATGTAACCCAAATAATGAGGCATCTTCTTGTTCCCATTTTCCACTTGCCTCGAGGCACATGATTTCCACGGGCATTTCCAACACAGCAGAATTTACAGTTAACTGTTTGGAAATGACAGATTTTGAGGCTTCAGGTTTTTTTTCCCCCCCATTCTTCTCGGCTTTTCCATCGTGCTTTGTGCAAAGATCTTCATCAATTCAAAGCCCAAATGCAAGTAGGATCTCGCAGCAAAGTCATTCTTGGTAGAATAGCAGACACATTCATGCTGTGTCAGTTGCGAGACACTTTCCAACTGAACCTGCAATTATTTGTCAAGCTATCTCGTCTCATGGTGTGTAGAGCTCTACCCCAGCAATTAAAGTTCTATGTTAGGAGCAAAAAAAAAAAACACATAGAAAAGCAAAAGCAATCTTGGTGCCTACGAAAAAGAAAATGTTCTAAACTTTTTAGCTCTTCACCCTTATCTAAAAAAGCATGTGATTCTTTATCAACAAAAAATATAGGAGTTTGTTTCGAGACAGTCTTTGATGTACACTGAATGCGTCCACCAACCCGATAAAGTTTTGGCACGCCTCATCACAGATGCTTACTCAGACTGCGTGAACAACACATTTGCATGCACAAAGGACAGTGACACTTGACATTTACTGTAGTTCACAAGACGCTCCAGAGCATCTGGCAAATTTCCACAGAGAAACTGAGTCAACACCAAGGTTCAAGGCAACAGCTGTGGAGGGAAACGATTGGTCTCAACCAATTTAAAAACAACGCGGCCCTCGAAGTGCTCAAGCGTTGGAGATCCTTTTCCGTCAGATTACAAGGAGGGGCAAGATTTGTTCCAAGATTTTCTAAAGTTTTTAGGTTCTCTTCTGCTTAATAAATATCTTTATTCCCGTTTACTTTAAGTGTCAGTAGAAAATATTTTTATAAATCTTAGAAAATAGGTAAACGGCAAATATTTATGAGGGGTCATCTTCAACCTTAATTCTGTGACTTACAGCTGTTTACACGAATTAAAATTGAGCTTGAAGAGGCTAAGCCAGTGGTTCAAAAGTGTTTTGTAACAAGGATCAGATCGACTAAGACCTAATTGTTTTTCACAAAGCAGAACTCCTTTCTGAACTCCTTGCTATATTTGATTGGAATAATAATTTCTCTTCTCTTGCATAATATTCTACCCAATTGGCAGTAATCACAAATGATGAGTTGGGTGCATCTCCTCAGATTTACAGCTTGCAACCGAGAACACGATTAGATTTGATTTGATGTAATTCCCAGACCCCGTATTTGAATTTCACAGGTAAATAATAACCATAAGCACTTGTTCGTGGTTCACTATTGTCTGTTTCAGTTTAGTCTGAATGTTTTCCTCTATATACATTGTATTTGGAGTAGTTTTCTATTTCAAGCATAGCTCGTTTTTGGGTGAAAAGCATCTTTATGGGGGTGGCTTATTACCTCAGCATCAAAGTTTATAAGCTTTGTGTACTTTGTAAATTGTTCAGCCAAAAATGAAATGCAATCCAAGTACCAGAGAACAGGAATCTTGGAGCTAAACTGAAAAAACAAGCAGTAGAGGCCCAAGGCCAAATCCAACTAAATTAATCTATTTTTAAAACTGAAACCAAAAACATTGGCGCCTGACAATAAGGCAAGTGTTACGGAAAATTAACAAGTTCTGCATGAGGAGCACTGTTGACATTTAGATTTTAATGGCCTCCCGACAATCACTTACATTATTGCTGTCTGCCTGTTTTTTTTTCGTTTTGTTTTTTTGTTTTGTTTTTTTGTCTTCAAATTAAATTCCACTCATGCACTTGTTGACTTTGTGGTCAGTTATGAGATTAGGAGATCAGGCCCAGAGTTGTCAAACAGCTTATTGTCTTAGGTTTCGCAAGTACTGGAGACAGGCCGCTGCTACTTTAGCTAAGTCTGAAGATCACAAGTTAATTTCGTTAATCTTGGATTTTTAAGGGGATTATGTTTCTGCCACTGAATAAAACTTGATGTATAATCAACTCTTTAATGGCTAAAAAGCAGCTCGTCTCCCACGCATGAATTAAAGATGCCCCGCTTAAAGTCGGCATCCGTCTTCTTGCTTTCAGTTATTTCCATGAGTTCTGCAGTATTTGAGTATGGGATAAAACGAGAGGGATAACGCAGGAACTGACAGACTTAAAGGAAGAACGACAGAAAACGGGCAGCTTCACTGTTTTGGTTGGAGGCATCTGTTCAGGGTTAGCTGACATACAACTGTACAGACTGGCAACTCTGGAAGCCAACTAAACTACTGAGGGGTCACCTATATAAAAAAATAGTAGCAGACATAAAAATAGATTTATGCTTTATCTTTTATGCCACCACTTTGAAAACCTTGCAAATAAAGCCGTGCAGATCAGCTGAGGCTTACATCACTGCTGCTGCATGTGAAAAGGGAAACATCAGCACATGAGATGGACTTTGCTGAAGTTTTAGAGCAGGGAATCGACGGTTCATAAGGCACACGGGCGTCTACATAACACACTCAGGCATGACTGGCTCCAGCATTTTACGGTTTGTTCAAAAGTTAGACACCTTTTTTTTCCTTTTGCTTATCTGCGCAACTAGACTGGTAGTTCCTCATTTTTCTTTTCACTAAGCAATAGAAGTTGAATCACACACTTATTGCGCAAGACTCCCCAGTGGGAAAAAAAGAAGAAAAAAAAACTTTTTCCCTATTCTGCTTCTGTTTCCCTTTGACTTCTATCTGACACAGAAATTCTGAAGTGAAATTTTCCACTGTCAGGTTGTACGTACACAAGCACAAACTCATTGACCTTTTTAGATGTTTACACATCTGAAAAGATATGTGGTTCTATAGAATCAAGGCTATTGTGTTAATGATAAATCCCATTATGTTAAAACGACTAGTGTAATCACAGCAGTTTGACCTTAGCTGAAGTTTGATTTTCAATCGTGGGATATTAAACAGAGCTAAGAGAACCTAAAATTGGCTCACTTAGCCAAAGATCATTTCTAAAGGTTGAGCTTGATTTTTTTGGGGGGGAATTGAATTATTTTTCTTTTGCACATTTTGAACTTTAATGTTAACTTTTATTTTAAAAAACGTAAATTCTTCAACTGTTTTGGGCCTTAAGACGCTCATAAATACACCCTCAACTGATGGGTAAAGGAAGCAAGGGAAATTATAAAAGTTAATTTATGATGTAATTCAATTCAGAAAGTAAAATTTTAATACAGATTCATTACAAACAGTAATATTTTGTTTGTTTTCTTCAAATCTTAAGTGAATGTTGTACAAAACCAATCTTTTTTTTTTAAATACAGAAGTACAGTTTAGGCTCTCTACAAAATGGAGAACCTGACAATTAGGCTTGTCAGAAGATCCCTTCCCTCGAGGCTAATCTACAAAAGGCCTTTGTTTAAAAGCAGTTTTAAATAATACTGGGTCGTGGAAGGGGAAACTTGTGGTAGTTTGCACGAGTGATTGATTTAAGACCTATCACACAGATACATTTGTTCTCATCGTGTCCTCACTAAAACTGTGAAAATGGAACATATCAACTCAGTTCTAAAGCTCCTACACAGGTTCTTTGCAGCTAAGAGACCAGACTTTAACATATTTTGATGCTAAGCTATTTTAGAAACAAACGACGGGATTTAAAAAACCTATTATTGGTCTTCCAGACTGCTGAGGTCTTCCTGTTCTAGTCTTCTCTGCATCTCCAGAGTCAGAATCAAACATGGAGAAGCAGCATTCAGTTTTTTATGGGCTTCTATCTGGATAAAACTTCCAGAAAAACTGCAAAACTGCTGAAACACTGAGTTACCTTAAATAAAGGACCAAATGTTTAGATTGATCAAATGTTTGATTAATAATTAGTGGAAAATAGATTTTCCACACATTTCTGTGATTATTGTAAATTATTCAGTAATACTTATGGCTTGTTATAAGCCATATTCGTTACAATTAACAGATATAAGTGCTTATATTAGTGTATAATAAATATATATGTTTTTTTTTTTTGAATAACTGAAATAAAATAAGCTATTAAATCATATTCTGATTTTTTTTTTTGCACCTGCAATGATTGCTAAGTGTAGAATACATTTCCTCAGTTAGTGTTTGACTGGTAGTTGAAGAGATTGACGGCAGCTCAGATTGTTACTTGTTACTGCAGTGACCCAGTCAGGGTTATGTTTTCCGAAAACGCTACTTCTCATGAGTTCTGGATAATCGTGAATAATACAGGCATTCAATAGGGAGCAGAAGAAGAAAAAAAACCCGCGCTACATCATGGAAACAGTGACGTCAGGTTTGATTAAGCGTTGAGGGAAGAGCCTGGTGTTGCAGACAGCAGGACTGCAGAGACAACACAGTGATCTTTCTGTGTGCTTTTCACTGGCTGCCTTAAATGATGGAGGGAACTGCTCAATAATCCTGTTATTATAAAGCGACACGGGAGCGAAGAGGGAATACGAGGGGATCATGACGTAACCGTTTCCATAGGCGACTGATATGCTGGCTCGACCAATGGGAATCCACACCCTTGGTCGGTACCCATCCTCCTTTTGACGTGCATCACATGTCCCTGGCGGTGTTGTGACAGCAGGGAAGTCGGCGAAGCAAGTTGATTCTCCGCAAAGTACTTCCGCCTTCGTTTAAATCCACGTTTGTGACATTTTCCAGTTCGTGAGTTTCCCCTTACATTGTAAATCTAGTCTGGACAATAAAATCAACACATTAGGTTGAAAATTTCGAAATCCAAATATTAATAATCAAAAAAGGTTTAAATGTTGAACTTTAATTATTAGTGCATGATATATGTATACTTTATCCTCAGAGAGTGCAGTGCATAAACAAACTCAAAATGGAAACAAAGAGGCTTAAAGTATAGCGAAGTGTTTTTTTAACCGAAAAGACAATTATTTTTATTTCTATTTCTATTTATCATTTCGTTTTACAAGCTAATTGTATATATTTAGTTATTGATTTACAGTGTGGTAAAGAGTTATGCACCAGTTTGCCTCTTCTAAGAAGAAAAAAATGTTGATTGGCTTTCGGTATATATTTTTTAATAGAATTATAAACAAGAACAGTCGGTCACATAGTTCAGTTTTAGCTCAATTGTAGCGCCATCCGTTTTCATCGCTGCACCAAGTGGTTTTCTGACGAGTCACTAGCAGCCGTCGGAGGGGAACTCTCTTGACGCACTAAAAGTCTTCGGTTGTGGCGGTGACAACGCAGTGGGCGGGGCGTTACCTCAGATCGGGGCAGAGAGTAGTCTTTGGTGAGACCGAGGGGGAGTGAAGAGAGAAACGGACAGGGATTGCTCTCCAGAAAACGGGAGTAAGTATATTTTTCTGGTCTATTTCCTTACCAGGGTGGCAGAATGGCCACGTGCTAGGAGAGGCTTCCAGGTGTTCGGAAGCTGCATTCAAAACCAGGTGCTGTAAAAAAAAATGTTAATTTTGGGTGTGCAGTGATCAGCGAGGGCCAACGTCTGAAAGGGTAACTGCCTACTGTACCGAAGCTAACGCCGTTAGCTATCGTTAAATCTTGGTTCGATACTGACATTGGGCGTTTCATTTGCCAACCCCAGGTGGCTCGTAGTAGTCGGCGAGGATGCTGCCATCTTCCATTTGCTTGTGCTTAATTTTACGTGATTCCTACTCAGGTCTCGTGTAAGTTTTTGCACTTGTCAATCAATAAGAAGCACATTTTTTGTGTGTATTTCCCTCATTACAACCGATATAGGCTAAGGCACGTGAGCTAGTCGGCTAACAGTCGAATGTTGAACGTTAGCCAGGAACGGCTTTTTAACGTGTGTTAAACGTTAACGCTAACGTTAAACTCGCAACGATTACTTGCTTGCTTTAACGGTTCGTGAACCGTACACTCTCTAACTGCGCTTTAAGCTGAACATTTCCCGTGAAATGTGTTGAAATTTAATGGGTTAAACAAATTAACACGGAACAAATAAACAAATTACTCCATGTAACGTTGTCTGACTCATTTAACGGAGACAATTTATGTTAGATAACGCCGTTACACCGTCGCGGCTGCTATCGTATAAATTGGTCTGGATTCCGCGTGCAGCGCTGTCCTCGCAGCTGTCTGTCACCCCAATGCAGCCGCAGTAAACTTGTTTTTGTAGAGGAACAATCAGTATTATTATTATTATTTTTAGATACACTTTCGTCGATAAACTACACACCGAGTCCCTTCTCGAGTTGTCCCGCTTCCACTGCTTTCCGTTCAGGTTAACTTCACCCCTACCGACATTTTTCTGCTCCTGGCAAATCAACCGTTATTTAACGGTTGAGTTACGGTTAGCGCTGCAAAATAACATTTAGGAACAGCGGACCTCGAGACAAGCCACCCTTAAAACTTTTGCGACTTAATGGAAGCACTAGTATCGTATAGATTATCTGTCGAAATTGAAATGGACTGCAGGCCACCGGGCACCTTTTGGTGTGCAGTTGAAGGGATCACTCCTTATCCAATTAAAAAGCACCAGGGCTTGTTTCAGAGCCAGCTGTGTCCCCCTGTGCTGCTGTGATCACCCTAAAAATGCATGTTTGTTTCTTTTACATTATAATGTTACCCTGCCTTTCAGTTATCTAAGGTCTTTTAGTCATCCTAGAGTACAGCAGTTATCTGTGGACTCATTACATAATTTGTAATGACAGCCAAGCCGGAATGTCTTGAGGTTTATTATAGAAATGATAACCTGCTTGGATTTAGTGCCAGTCCAGACCAGGAAGGTCTGAATTGGACTTTACAGTGCTCTAAGAATAGATTTTAGATGAATTTGTCTGTCTCAAATTTAAAAGTTGTTAATGATTCACTCAGATCATCAGTCAGATCCTCTGAGGCTTTTGACTTCAGACTGTCGCTATCTGTCACTCAGCAAAGGCAAAATGATCACTTTTCTTATTTGTTGCCGTACCATCTCTTTGTTGTGACTTAGGATGGAGAACTCGGCTCACCTTGACAGAGTAAAAAGACAGCAGTCGCTCCATTTGCTGCTGTTTTTTTTTTTAAACGCCTGATTACTGCTAATGCGAGGCTTTGTTTTGGAAGTTACTCATCACACCAAAGTGAATTTGGGGACTTTACAGAACAAGTGTTTTAAAGTAGTAGGGGTGTTGTGTCTGGAATCGGGCTGTTTGAGTGTCATGGTAATAACCTTGAGGATAAATGCAGCCGTTGCTCTCTATTAAGACAGAAATTTAAAGCAAAATGTGCAACATGAATTAAGTAGTCATATAAAATAAAAATGATGTGTAAATGACTTGTTTTTATTATTTTGATACAGTTATAGCAAATATCGAAAATAAGCACCATGTATGTAATTTTTGAGTCCTTATTGGTAGGTGTTACAACTAATTCAGGTCAGACAGTTCTCACTTTTCAAACAATGCTCCATGATGAGATGGAGAGTTGATGAGCTCACGTTTTAGTGTCACATCTCAGATTTACACAGTGAAAACGATCCATATACAAAAACATAAATCTTCATTTCTAAGTGCTGAGTAAAGGGTATTGTTTTCAAAATCCTGGTCATCTTATGAGTAAGGGGGACATTGAGTCATGTAAACCAGCACTGGAAACTAAACATAGTGTGTTGTTGTTGTCAGGATCTCATGTACTTGTGCTGGGAGATTTGCTTGTCTATCGGTGGAGACTGTAGGGCCAGGGCTATTCCAAGCAGTGGTATTATGTTACATGTCTTTCGAGTTACCTATTACTACTCATTCATTCAAATCTTTAACATATGACTGTAGACATGCCCTGTGGGTTGGTTTCTAACGTTTTTGGAGTAAAAGGTCTACATTTGGTCTATTATACAACTCCAGTGAATTATTCATAGATGTAGTTAGATTTTCCCCATTTGTGTTTACATATATAGCATGTTTTGTTACAGTATTTTCGGGGGATACATCTGTCTTACAGAATCACAATTGAGCAAAATTAAAGCTCTTTTAAAGCGAAAACTCTTAAAATCCAAGCTTTTGAATTCTCACATTCATATTGTCTGAGTGCAGAAAACATTTCTGCGCGAGCTGTCAGGTGGAGCGGTCATCACGGCATTGGATTAGTTTCACTCAGCGAAACACCGAGTGCAGGTGGACGTATTAAATCCTTTTGTGTGGAGTCGAGGTATTGTCCACTTGAACAGGAATTTATTTGTAAAGTACTCTCATGAAATCTGTTATGTCGTAGCACTGAGTGCTGCTCGCTGTCATTTTTTATCACCAGTGTTGTATTTGTATTTATTCTTTTTGAAGAAGAAGAAATTAGTCCAAACCTAATTCTTCAAGGAATACAAGCAGCACGGTGTTGTTGTATTATTTCAAATGTTAGTTGAAATAACAGTCCTATGAACTGAAGCATCCAGTTCATACTACTGGATGCTTCCAGTCCTATGAACTTGAGACTCTGCAGATTTTTCAGAAAACCGCTTGTGTGATTCTGGTCGTCACAAGACCAGACACACTGTATAAAGATGACGCCGGCATCACAGAAGTACGGTGTCATGGTTGCCCTGTTGGACTGCAATGAAGTGACGCTTGTGTCAACCACCCACCACTTAGCAGGGTCCAGTCCCCACGCACAACACTGACACACGGAACAATTCACAGTGGATTATGGGAGAAGTTGAGTAAAGCATCCCTGAAGCCATGACTATTCAAATGCTGTGCTTCACAGTTCTGATGTTCGTTTCCTGGAACGTTGTTTTTGGTTTATGCCAAACATGTCCTCTGTTGTGGTGTCTAAATAAATTCAATTTTATATTTATTTGTGGGGAAATAACCTTGTTCTACATGTCTTATTGTCTATGCTCTCTGTGGCAGTAGACTTTGACAGGGAATGTTGGAATAATTTGAAGACATTTATTTCAGGGATTTGAAGCTTGGCTTGGAGATGGTGCTTTCAGCTTCTTTGAAAATGATTTTTTTTTTTTTAGCAAATAACTAAATAGTTTTGACAGCTTCTCATTTCTTTTTTTTTTTTTTTGGACATCCTGTTTTTAACCACATTGATTATTTACAAGATATTTTAGTCAAACGGTTCAGGAAATTGTTTACTCATTTGTTAATTCAGGCTAAGTAGTTTGACTGTAAGAGATTTTTCTGTCACTTCAGGGAACAATTGCCTGTTATCCCAGATGAAAGAAGTGCCGGAGAGCAGCGAATGTGTTGCTGATGACGCCTCTGACTATGCGCTCTTATCGACTGGGTGCCTGACAGCTTTTTCAGACCTGTGGAGAAGTTCCAGCCTTGGGGGGGGGGGGGGTGAAGCAGCACTCCCGACTGTAAGCAGGGCGGCGCAAGGAGGGCTGGGTGTCTCTGCCTGTGCCCTCCACATTTACATGGCGTGACCCAGTTCAGCTACGACTCGCTGTGGGGGGAGGGGGCGGTCTGGGCGAAGCTAAAAATACCACATCTCGCATTAGGCAGCTCCTCGGCAGAGGGATCCCTAGAACTGCTGTCCTCGACTTTCAGCGAGTCGTTTGGCACGTGGAGGTGTTCAAACTGCCAGAGGGTTTTCCTTATCGTGGATGAGAAAGACCACTACCGGCCCATCGGCTGCCCGGCTTCCTCTCGCGCTGCCGATGGGCGGAGGAGGTCTCAGCGAACGTCTGATGTGAGATAACGCTCAAGAGTCACAACTCTTTGCGCCTCAAGGCAAGTCATCCGACAGAGGCGTGAGGCTGAGGCAGGGAAGGGGTTAACTTCAGCCACTGTCATTCAACCATACCATGCCAGCTGTTGGCTTGGAGATCCAATCACAATGATTTTCCACTGTTGTGACATGTGACCCACTCTGCAACCCTAAACTGAAGCGGCGTAGCGAATGTTGGCACGTCTTCATCTTGGCATTGTTGACGCTTGTAAAGTGTGATCATGTAAAAGGAGTCTGATAAAGTAAGATAAATCAAATGGATCCAGGTCAATAAAACAATTAAGATTGCATTTATTTTTTCCAGAAGAGCTGAGATCTTCACCGTTTGTAGTGGAATTTGTGCTACATTGAAGCTTTGTGGCACATCCTGTTTTATAAAGCAGTGGAAACTATTAACACATGGAATTATTTTGTAAAATGATGCTGGATGAATGAACTGTAAGGTGCAACATAACAAAAATAGCAACTTTAACCACAGTACTAAGGCACTCTCAACAAAGTACAAGCCACAAATATTCAACACCTTTTTTATGTGGTAAAAGGAGAAAGCACCGTAAGAAGTAAATGAGTCAGTCTAGGCAACAAGTTCAAGGCCGTTTTCTGGACATAGCCTGGAATGACCACAAGGCCACGAAAAATACTCAGCCTTATTCTTCAGTGTGAAGCAGAGCAGCAGGGAGCGATGAGTTTCACTGAATTAGCATAAAAATATAAAGCATGTATGATGTGAATAGAGTAGTGTTTGGTTAAAGCATAAAATTAATAATTATTCCTAGAATACTACTGTCATATTTATATAGATTTAATATTCAATACATTAGTGTAAGCCAGTGGTTCCCAAACTTTTCTCCTGCACCCCTCCAGTAGTTTCCAAATATTTTCTGGGCCTCCCTTATGGATTACAAATATCTGTCTGGTTAAACAGCACAGGAAGGGGAGAGAGGATTCTCAGAGAATTAATGTACGTAGCTGAACATAGACAACATCGGTAGCCTACAGGCTACTTGTTAAGCTTAAGGTGCTGTATTGATATTAGCTAGCTAGTCATCTTTTAGCTAACATTACCTACTCAACTCAGTAGTTTGGGGGAAAAACTGTGAAAAGTTCTTTGCGTTTAGCTGGTTTGCTGCGATGATTCTAACACACCTGCGTAGCTCTGCACATCAGCAGCAGGTCTCCTTCACTGCCGCACAGGTGTAAACCCAGTGCGAGTGTCATAGCGCTCATATTGCATTTAAAGGCGGCTCGGAAAAACATGTTTCCACATGTTAACAACGGATGAAACAGTTTTAACTAATAATAAAAGTGACAGAGGACACAGACATGGGAAGTGCAGAGTCCCCCACTGTATCAAATTGACAGACGAATAACGGAGAGCTGGCCAATCTAAGGTAAAAACCCAGCGCATGCAGCGTTCATGTTTTGTTTTTTTCATCCAGACGGCTTCCCACGCCCCTCCTGCAATGGCACGGCGCCGCCCCACCGTTTGGTGTAAGCCGTTTTTGTAGTGTAAACATCTAAATATTTAATTATGTGGTGATCCTTTAGTTTATACACCATGACTGTGTGTTTTTGCTACTGGAAATAATTCTGGATGTCCACACAAAGGATACATGTAGCTGTTTTCTTTCAACCAGCTGGCCAGCAGTGACAGTGGGGTGAAGTGCAATTCTGTTATTCTCTGGTTCTTGCAGCTGGAGAAAACTTCAGTGTTGGTTTTGTTTCAGGCATATTGTAAAAAATTAAACCCTTGAAATGGAATGACAGAAAATTAAGTTTTCAAATACTAAATGTTTAACATGATGGCATAACCTGATACAGGTAACTGGTCCGTGCAGAGCAAGCAGCAAGTTAAATTTGGATTTACCTGCAGTTTGAACTGTCAGTCCAGACAGAAATGACCAAATCCTTTTTGCTGGAAACTGACCAAACAAACCTGCTTTTTAAACAGTGCTGTGAAAAAGTGTTTGTCCCCCTAAACTCAAAAATAACTGTTATGAACCAACATGAGGAGCAATTATTTTTGTACATAGTCCTAGGTTGGTTTGACTAGCTTTTTCCCTTCATGAATGAAATTATTGAAAAACTGCTTTTTACATTTACTCACATTATCCAATATTGACATTTGTTTAATTATCTAAAACATTTAAATCGGACAAAAAAAGAAGCAAAAACAGAAATCTGTAAGGTGGTAAACACTGGTTCACATTACTGTTTGACTGGGGAGCTGCAACATTTTAGATTCTTGTCATTCTAAGCAAATTAAGCCCTGCGTTTAAAAACTCAATGTACAGTCAGAACAAGGGTTGATTTTTGTAAGCTGTTGTAAACACTTGACCCTGTTCAGTTGCAGAAACGTGTTGGAGATTTGCATAGATTCCAGTTACCATTGACATATTTTTACAGTCTGTTGGGTTTTATTTAAAGAACCACATTTGTTCCATGCCAGCTAATTGCTGTTACTTCAATCTGTTTAGCTGAGCTCTTTGACCAAGAACCTTGTATAAAAGCTGCATTGTATTTTCATTAGATTTCCAGATGGGAAGGGCTTTATATGCTCTGTCCAATTGAGTTTCAGATGCGTCTTCTCTTTCACTGCTAATGCTATTTGCCCAACTGGACATATTGCGTCTTGGCTCTACTAAACTAATGTGAACACACATGTTGACA
This sequence comes from Micropoecilia bifurca, assembly GCA_903067075.1. Taxonomy (NCBI): domain Eukaryota; kingdom Metazoa; phylum Chordata; class Actinopteri; order Cyprinodontiformes; family Poeciliidae; genus Micropoecilia; species Micropoecilia bifurca. The sequence continues at coordinate 27,414 of CAEGAF010102713.1, forward strand.
ATCTAAACCTCGTAGATGAACCATCAGGATCTGAATCCTCATGACGGAGAATTTTATTCCGCTATTGAATTAGCATATTTTTCAATGAACTGTTTTTGACATGCGTTAGGCGCCCGGTAGCGCACTCCGCACACAACAGAGTGCACTTGTTAGGGCAGGAGCGTCGCCCTCGTTTTGTAACACCCCTATCTGTATGAGTTTATTTATATTCTGTTTTAAGCAGGGCTGTGTGAACTACATATGAAACGTAGCTGTCTCTCTGCCCGCACAAGGTTGAAGAATTTAAAAGGATATCTGACACTTTAGCCAAGTTACCTGGACTTCATGCTGGTTTCAGTAAAATCTTAGCTCTACAGCTCAACTTTTAAATTTAAGAAAATTTTGCAGGTATTTACTTCTGCCCCTTATCTAAGTGAAATATTTGTTTCTAGTGAGATTAGCATTTCCATGGCAGTCATGTTTTATTCCTTGATTAAATGCACTAAAATGAACACTTCCTCTGTATTCTAGCAATGTGCCAATCAGGTATTTACCTGATTGGCACATATTTAAGCATTTTTCAATGAGTTGAAACAGATTTTCATGCTAAGCAATGATAAGAAAGCTTTTCTAATTTCCAGTTTTCTTAGACTATAAAACATAAAAGAAAAGTTCTTTGATGGAGGTAGTAGTTTGAATCCAACAGAAAATGAAGAAATTACAAGATTAAGCCTCTTGAAGCGTCTTATCTGAATTATGAAATTGAAAAGTTGAAGTTCTTGGCTCTGATGCATTTAATCATTAGAAAGTATTTGACCTGCTGATAACTTATCAGAAAGGATCAAAGAAAAAGTGACCGTCTTTGATCTCTGCATGCCTGATTAGATCGTCCCTATGATCCTGTTTTATGTGGCTCTTCAAATTCAGCATAAAGATACTTTTTTTCCAGTTAGGAATTTTAAATATCTCTTCAGGGAATACTGGATGTTTTGTGTGTGTGTTTGATCCCTGGGTGAAGAAATTCAACAATAATGCGAGTATCTAGAACTCCTCATCTGAACCGCCTTTATTATTTCCATAAAAATTTCATCCTGCCTTCATTTCTGTTCAGCCTTGATTAAATTCCAGCATACCTCTGTACCTGGAAGAGCAGTTTTTATAAAGCATTTCTATGCAATAAGAAATTAAATACTTAATCCTTTTATATTTTCTCTTCAGACCTTGATAGAAATGTTCAGTGAAGTCTCCCTAGTTACTGTACAGTGATGCATATTTGTATGAGCTTTATTAAAACCATTCTGATGTCCTTCCTTCTCATGAACCAGCCTCATTGTGTGTGGCTATTTAAGTGGTGGGCTGTAGCTTTGTACTGTTAGAGTAGAATCTGTCTAATCATGAAGTGCTGATGTTTTAACAGATGACTTTTCCTGAGGTAATTACACTGCAGAAAGTCTTTAGGATTTTCTGATTCTGTAGTGCTGCATTATTTGTTTGTTTCAGAGATAAGCCTATAACCTATAATGTTTTAAATTAACTTATCCAGGTACTGTCTAAGATTGCTTTATTTCCATTGTTTCAGTGATCAAAGTGAACATCCTGTTTGGTAGGAGGGTGAAAAGGGCAACACTTTTAAATGTAAAATCAAATTCTGAATTCACCAGAAGTTTGATACGTTGAATAGTAGGAAAAGCATATCTCAGATTAAAGCAGAGCTTGGAGAAATATGTAAATTGTACAATGGATTCTGAAATTTAACCACCTAAACAGACTTCAGCATCTCTACTACTAAAATAAATACCTCTTTTGGACATTAAGGGAAGTTGGCATCCATTCACACAGCCAAAAATATTACTCTTATGCAGAGTGTAAATGCCCAGCACTTGAAATATAATATCCCTCCAAATATTGCATACAGTCCTTGGCGTATCTGAAATCCAATACATTGTGCAGTTCTACTACAAACACCATTGTTGCCCTCTGGTCCTGCTGCTGGGTAACTAAAAGTAATTAAACACCTATTTGAAAATAATACTGTTTTTTTTTCTTCTTTTTTTTAGGTGGATTTTTTTCTTTTCCTTTTTTACAAGCCTTTTCTGCTTGTGACGATTCGTGACTCCTCAGGATCATCAACCAACTTTATCAGGTTGGTTTTGGTGTCTGGTATTCTATGTTTCCACAGACTCATTTCTTTTGTCAATCACATCACAGTATGAACTCTACAGCCATGTCACATGTAGCACAGCTGACTGTTCTCTTGGTTAAACTTTAGTATCTTGCGCTGACAGTGAAGTTTCTCCTTCTCTGGTGTCTATTGGTTGGACTTTGTTGTGTTATTGGTGAAAACACTGAATCTTGTAACCCTGCATTTCTGTCACCTAATAGATTTTGTAGCTGTGCTTCCAAGCGCATTTACTAATATGGACTGTAGTTTGTAGTTTGAATTGTCTGGATACAACAGAGAGCATTGGGTAAAAAGGCAAAGAACCCTTTTTGTCCTCAAACTTTGTCTTTTGATTTGATTTTTAATTTGGAGATGTATTTGGGAGACCCATTTTCTTCAGTGTTACTCAGTTGTTTACAGGCTTACAATTTCCCACCTTTTTACTCTATATCAATATAACTCTACACATTTTAATTGTAGGTTCATCAGGCCATGTCTAAATTAATTACACTTTTAAAAAAATAAATATTAACGCTTTAATATGTAACAGTACCATTGTATTCAGATTCATGGCATGTGTTTAGCAAATGGCAAATTCCACAGCAAAAATCTTAAACGTCAGCGAAGTTGAAGTAAAAACACACAGATGGTCTGAGGTCATCAAGCTGTGATTTGAATTCACTGTTCCGTTTTTCACTTTTGTGGTCCTTCATGGAATATGATTTTAAACATCAATATTAGAGGCGCCAATACTTGTTACACCCTTAGAGGGTTTATGGGTAGGATTATATAAATTAGATTTTCCTTCCAAACTTCAAAGATTACAAGGGTCCACTAAGACAGTCAGCCTTTTAAAAAAGCACAGGTTATAAGGAGGGTTAACACACTTTTAATAAAAAAAATGCCTGTTGACCAATTAAGATTAATTATTACCAAAACTAATAGTGTGCTATGTTATCCTCATGCACTTGGATTTAACAGAGAAAGCATTATATTAGGAAAATTTAACAGTAAAAAAGGTTGGAAAGATGTAATTTAATTGTGGTTGAACAGAAAAAAAAGTTTAATCATTTCCTTTGCAAGATGTCTCGGCAGTCCTGTGGTTTAGTCTCGAGTTTCTCTTCTGAATAAGCAGATTCTTAATGTTTCTTGCTTTGCTAAGGAAACTGCAAGTGCATTTTATATTTTAAATCAACAGCTAAATATTAGACAGTTAGAGATGCATGCATACAGGTTTATCTATGAACAGAAGTGTATAGCACTTTAGTTCATGAGAAAAATCTTTGATCATCTGTTTAGAATTACAGGTAAATATTTTAACAGATAAGTTGGGGAGGGGGAAGTCTACTCTTAATCTCAGAAGAGAACAAATTACTTGCAGGCACATTATGTTTATTAAAGGTATTTTAAAATTATTATAGGACTTCTAACTGATCGAATTAAAAATGTTATTGACTTGTTCTGCCAATTACAAACCGAAGCGGTCATTATGCTCGTGGTGCTTTCAGAACCACTCGGGGAATTTCTAAAAGTGAGAATTTCTGTTGTTCGGAAAGCAGATGGCTCATGATTCCTGCTTACTGAAGGTTTTGAGGTGCTTGACAGTTTGGGGCCTCCTTTGTTGCATGTCTTTCCCTTTTCACAGCGTTTGAATAGAGAGCATTTCCACACAGACGGGCAGGCCAGTTTAGCATTCAGTCCAGTGTGGCTCGGCATTGAATTTATAAAATAAGCAAAGTCTTCTCTCAAACCGAACGGCCATCTGGATGGTAGCAACTGTTGCTCCAGAACCTGTACACAACATGCGGCTTTCGATGCATCAGCACAGATTACCAAGAATATGTGCATAAATTTAAACAAGTGACCATCACACACCTTGACCTTTTACAATAAACCATATGGTTGGTTGTCTTTTTCGCCTGAAGTGTGAAGTGTGATTTTTTAAAAAACAAAAAAAAAATCCTTAGTTTTCTTGAATGTTTATTCTTTTCTAGCTCTCCTCAGTCAGTATTGGATGAGCTTCAGATGAATCATTTTAGTGTGTGCTGTTTGCAGACCGATTAAATGCCAGATTAAAACTCAGTTGAGCTTTACCCTCCTTTTGTTTTTGTTTTCTCCCACATGGTCACATAAAAACCTGTCCTTCAATAGGATTGGTTGGAATAATATTTTGGACTGGTAATAACTGGCAAACGCCTTCGTTAACCTACACTAGTGAACATTGTCGTGTTTGGCTCACTTTTGAAATTGACATATAAAATGAGGATGTTTTCAAAATTGCTTAATGTTCACTTTATTTGAGTTCTTCAAATGTAGCTCCCATTTGGACTTTGGAAACACAACGAGGACAAATGTTAGAATGTAAACCTAGAGCATAAGACTTAAGAATATATTTAACGGAAACAAGAAGCATGTTCAGTATAAGTTGAACTTGGGAAAATGATTTTATATTCTTTTAAAATTTAAGAGAATTATCTAAGTGCAATTTATTTTTGCTACATTTTGTATTTGCGTAGATTTTGAAGCATTCTTGTGACTAACTTGTTCTTCATCTTTCGGGTTCACAGACAAATATAGCTGGGTATGATCAGCAAAACAGTGGAACTTATTACTGGGTCTGCTGACAGTACTGCCTGAGGGAAGCAGACAAAAGTATTGGTGCTTCTACAGAAACCTTCAAAACTCTGTTTTGTATATTTGCAAGAATCTCTTTAACATGAATAAAGCCCCATTCTATCATCATATCACCGCTATGGTTCTAATAGCTGTGACTAATGAATTCAATTTTGCAGCTGATTGTGTGGCTGTTTATATAAATGTTCATCAGTGTTTGCGCGGTTTAGTTGATGGAGCATACTTACAATATTTCTCACTTACTTTTAATTCCCAAACTCATTCAGCTTCATGGTTTGATCACGAGTTTATGAAAGGTTTTTAAATTAAATGGATCACTGATGGATGAACTTCAGATTTGCACATCTTCTTGGCATTCTTTTTTGGTTGATTCCTCCATTTAGTACACTCACATTATTTCATGCTGATTTAAATAAGATATAGCAATCAGTATGCTTTTGATAGGTAAATGTGAAATGTATTTGCAGTGTGCTGGTCATCTTAATTGCCTTATTTTTTAAAGGATTAGTTCATTTTTTTATATTAGTTTTACAGTAAAATAAAATATTGTTTCTGAGCTGTAATTGTTGTTTTGCTGTTTTCTATATGTAAACCTGAACTTGTTACCTGATTCAGCCTGTTGAAGTTCCTGCATGTATAATTAATATTCCTGTCTCTTCAAAACAAAGTTATTACCATAGTATCAAATGCTTTGTTTACATCTTGTAGATTCCCAGTTATCCACACCATGGCAATCCTATGTGCTTGATTAAAGTCAGTCGCCCCACTGTTTTTTTTTTCCCAAAAGAATCTCAGCTTTCCTTCACTTTTATAGGTTCTTAAAGGACTTAATGATGTAGAACAAATTCAAGAAATGCGTCATTTATTTGAATTTTAAACCAAACCAAAACTTGTTCACACGAAGGAGACATACTCACACAAGCAATGCTTCATCCAGATCTGTGCAAAACAAAGCTTTCTAGTGGTAAACATAACCAGTCAACAAGACGACAATGCAGCCTTGTGGTTTGACAACTATTTTCACACTGAAAGAAAGTTAATTGGTCAGCAGAAAACCAAAGTTATTTGCAACCAAAATGACTATTTGCTTTGTGTCGAGTCGAACCAGTTGAGAAGCTGGTGTAGTTTGTGACTCATGCCAGTAGAGATTTTATAATACAGGACTATTTGAGGGTATTTTGTAACTTTGGACCTTACTTGATGAGTTCAAAATGTGAAATCCTTGTTCTGCTTATGATACTACTTGTGGAAAAAGAAGAAGTTGGTTGTGTGAGGTGCTTATCCCTAGGTTTTGAGCGTCTGCCTAAATAAATCTTTATTTTAATTGTAAGTAGTTCTTTAAATGTCCTGTGAGATGATATACTTACCCATGTATCCATAACAACCAGAACTTACTGTCTACTAAAGTAGTGCCCCCCCCCCCCCAGCTGCAGCTGCAGAAGTTTCCGTATTAACCCGATACTTGCTGGAAAGTGCAATGTCTCCCCTTTTAGAAACCGTTGGAATTTTTCAGATAGCGCTACGTGTGGCGGAATTACGGTACTGCAAATTTAGATGTGTGGCCACCGACACTTTCCGGTCAAGAAGGGATATTGGGGGGAAGGGGGAAGCAAGCAACATAAATTCACTTTCCAATCAAGATCAGCAACAACTGTCAAGGTTGTGGTTTTGTTTGACCCTTCTCTTGAAGCTTGAAGCAAGTTTTAATTATGAGTATGAAAACAAACACAGACTGGCCCCAAAAGATGCTCTATTAATGCTGGGAATGTGTTTTTAAAATTCTCCAATCAGCCATGCTTCATACCACAGCTAAACGCTTTCGCTCTTTTGAACATTGTGTATCAGGACTATCTAGACAAAATGTTTTCATAGTTTTAAGAAGTATTCTATGAAAATATCACTACCTTCCCTGCTTCTAAAATTAAACTTGGCAGTGTTGATGTTCACTCTCTGATAGTTTGCTCTTGTCTTTCAGATCTGCTCGCAAGGTGATCTCCGGCTCTGCGGGTGTTCTTCAGTAACCATGAATGATTAGGAACTCAGCTCTCCAAGGGATATAATGGCTTGTTTTGAAATATCCCTACACCACCACCAACTAAAATGCGGCTCCACCTGCTTGTAAATGCCCCATCAGGTTTTTATGGAAGCCATCAGTGCATTTGCACTTTTGAGGATTTAAGTTTTTTTTTTTCCTCTCTTTAAAAAGGGACAACACCTTTCTGTTTTAGCCCCACTGTCGGGTCAGAGGAGCATCGCTTTGCAAAACTGAGTTGGCAACAGAACGCGAAGCAATGGCGAATGACTCGTACAGTGGGGTTAAGAACTCGCTGATGGCCAACCATGACAGCGAGTTCGGCTGTAGCCTTAAAGAACTACGGTCCTTGATGGAATTGAGAGGTGCGGAGGCGATAACCAAAATAAATGAAGCATATGGAGATATTCAAGGACTGTGCAGCCGTTTGAAAACATCACCTACAAATGGTACAGTATTGCTTTTTCTCCTTTATTGTAAAAAAAAACAAAAAAAAAAAAAACATTTCCAGTAGTGACAGCTATTTAGGCAGTGATGACTTGCAAAAGTATTTTCAAGGCGACTTGTTGCTATATGATACATACCTTGTCTTCATTTCCTTGGAAACACTCGCATGCCAGACAGGTGGCCGGACGGGCCGGCTCTGACCCGGGGCCTATCCCTGTCTATTTCAAGGCCGCTGGTTCTATCCCTCACACCCTCCTTTTACCCCTCAGTCTGTATGTGCATGCGTCTGTGTGTAGGCTTCAGACAGACCAGCTGTTTCCCTGGGCACAGCACCAGTCTTCAGGCAGGTCACACTCCCACGTGCGGCGAACCAAACAATGAAGCTTTCTGGGTGTTATCATTTTTGCTCAAGTTATTTTACAGCACCATAAAACAGTTTATGCTGTTTCTAAAAATATTCAGTTTGCAGAATATCCAACTGAGGTGTGCTTGTCACTGCTCCCCTCCCTCCCTCTCGTCCTACCTCTGTATGAATTTGTCTCTCCGTAGACGGTCGGCCTAATCGTCAGAATGACCTTGACTGAACTCTTATGGGAGGGGATTTTCAGTTTGATCCCAGATTAAAACGGCACCACATATTCACTGTAACGGCAACAGTCGGCTGAATGCAGTGCCTCAGAGCAAGGAAAAATCTTCCTGGCCTCCTTCAATCGGACAATAATGTGATAAACACCACGCTTTACTGCAGCGGAAAACATTTCTCATCGCAGCTACAGTCATTAGCTTACTTTGTGAATCGTGACCTTTCATTTATTGATGGTGGAAGCGGTGCGCCCTGTTTACGTTTCAGCCTTTTTATCAGCCTAGAAGTCTCTGAGCTGTGTGAAGTATGAGGGAATAAAAAGAAACGGCAGAGAAGGAATTTAGTGGTTGACAGTGTGAGTGTGAGTTGTCTAAACACGCATGTAGCTGTGTCGTGTTGCTGAACGTTTGGTGCCGTCATATTGCTAGAAGTGACATTGCTTGTTTTGTAAATCTATTTCTCCTCATCTACTCACCCCTCTGTGTACTGGTATGTCTTAATGAATTAGAATGTTTCAAATCTTAATTCTTTTCACTTACTGCATAAAAAAATAACTCGCTTATTGTTATTCAAGGGTTTATTTTTGTAAATTCTGACTTTTACATTGAATAAAAAAAACTAAATTTAGTTTCTCAGAAAACCAATAAAATTAATTTCAATACAGTATATGCACTCAGTACTTAAAATGTGCTTTTTTTAAAAAATTAATTTACAACATCAATGTAACATGACATGGAGGCAATCAGCCTGCTGCTCTGCTGAGATGTAATGAAGGCCCAGGTTTTTTTGATGGAAGCCGTCCTCTTGTCTGTGCTGTTGGATCTGTTGTCTCCCTCTTGAGAATACTTCGCAGGTTATATATGGGGTTTAGGTCAGGGGAGTGCCAGTCAGCGCAGTGACCCTGTGGCCATGAAAGCAGAAACTGGTACCTTGGCATTGTGAGGAGGTGGCGTGTCCTGAAAATAAAATCATCTCCATTAAGCTTGTCAACAGGGGTGCATGACGTGCTGATGTGCTGACTTTTGGGCCACAAGCAACTTGGTTTCAGTGCCTCTCCACATTCTTGGATCTTCATTTTAGATTAAATGCAGCCTTTATTTTTATCTGAAAAGAGAACTTAGGGCCACAGTGCTACAGTTTATTCCCTTTTCACCTCACCCCCAGTCAGGTGGCTTTGATGTTGCCTCTGGTTCAGAAGTTGCAACAGTTGTAGCTCGTGTCTATGTTCCGGCTCTTGATGATCTGACTATAGTCACAGTCTACGCCTGGCGATCCTCTTGCTAAATTGTTGAATGGATTTTGCATCACAATTTGCGTTCCTAGTCCTCCTGTTTCTCCCACAGTTTCCTTTTTCTTAACTTTTTGTGTATGTTCTTGGATACAGAACCCTGTGAACAGAGCAGCTTCTTTATTGCTTGCGTTTTGTGGCCCACCGTCTTTGAGGGCGTTGGCATAACGGTCCAACAGTAGCCACCATCCTCAACGCCCGCCCACTCGTTACAGGACATATGTTCCTTTCATGTTCAAGTCGATTCACCAAGACGGATGGGTCCTGTGTGCGTTCAACTCTCATATCTGCGATTACAGAAGTAAAAGGGTGTGGCTTTCAACAGTCAACGTAACCTATGGGGGTTTCCCTGAGGGGAGTTCCCTGGGCTGAACTCTGTCACAGTTCTCTTGCACTCTGTCCAAATGCAGAGCAGAGCACCATCCACGTCAAATTATCTGCATCAGATCATATTATATCTGTGGGCTCTCAGCTTCTGCTTCTATCTGTACTTTGCACCAAATCAGTCTTTCTGTAATTCCTCATTAACCCTCACAGTTAATAGAGGTAACGGTTTAGTACTACGTCCCACAGTTAATCAAGGGTGTAATGTTGGTGGCTCAGTTTCAACCCTGAAGTCGGTGTTGAAATATTTTAGTTGATCTTGAAATTTAAAAAAAAAACTGACATTTTTGTATATAAAGGTTGGCAAGACAACTGCCAAATTGGCAGTCTTCCCCACTATGCATGGACCTTGATATCACTGTTATGTATTAATTAGCATGTATTAATTAGCATTAGCAAACTATGTTTTGGGTTTTCATTAGCTGAATGACATTATCAACTAAACAAATCACATAATGCTTCAAATATGTGTGTAATTCACTTTTGGAATATAGCTGTTAATTGATTGAGAATTAATCAAATTTTTCCAATTTTTAGGATTGTCTGTTTCAATATTGACTGCAGCCCCAGTTTTTTCTAAATCCACAGGTTTCTGAAGGATTATTTAGAGAAATTTGACAAGTGTTGAATCGATTTCTTTTAAGATAATTTGAGTCCCCAGCTACTTCCTAATTCCAAACCTGGCCAATTGTTTTGTTTCAGTTTGACTCAGTTTCAGTCCATTCAATCATTATTGGCATGGGAAATTAAGGCATCATGTAAGATTATAAAGGCTTGACAATTGAAAAGGGATTTATAATTAGTTGGTCAGTCATTTCTCAAAGCTCTTAAGCCAATCCTTTGCTAATCCTTAACATTTCCAAGCTATTTCTTTTTTTCATTCAGTGGGCTGCTGTGGCTGTTAATCAGTGAACTGAAATTCAAACCTTTGACATTTTAAAGTTCTGGGCTTTATGTGGAACTAAATGTAATTCTTTCTCTCCAAAAAAAGCTTGGAGTTGCATATTCATCTAGAGTAAATTTAACTTTAATTGTCCTTAATTTGTTAATTAACTTAATGGTGCTCTAAGGAAATCATTCTCACTAGACATGAGCTGGTATGAGATTTTAAGTGTATGAATAACTTGAGCAAAACTACATTGATGTCATAGTATTTCCAGGTGGTAGAGGGGCAGTGCTGCGTTAAGGCTCAGTATTGTCAAGCCGATGTGCCGAAATCATCACAGTTGGGTAACGAAAATGTTGCCATTTTGTTCTCTGCCTCATGTCGTCCACCTCCTCTTGTCACAACCTCCCCGGCTAACATTTTGCTCGCCCCAGGGCATGTGAAGCCACTGTTCGATTGGTCAAAATTTCATGGCTGTCTTTCTGTGGAAAACGGCTCCAGCTACTCGCCATCCAGAAAGCAGTTTTCCAGCCAGAGAGCAGAATGGATAGTTTTGAGTAGTAATTATCCCAGGCTGTGAGGTAGCAGGGACTGTTGGACCAAAACACAAACCTGTTCGGCTTTGATTCGATGAAGCAGGCAAACGTCTTGCTGATGCTTTCTGTTCCTTTTTCTTTTCCAATAACATGCAAAATAAATGAGACGTTAAAGCTCATCAACCATTATTTCCTCCTCCGACGAATTTTTAGACATTCCTCTCTTTTTACTGCACTGTAGTAAACTATAATCAAGACAAAACATGTTGTCATATATTGCAGTGAAGTTGACATTTCAATAACTGACAAGTATTGAAAAGGATTTTCTGTCAAGTCGTTGAACAGTCATGTGGTTGCAGGACGTTCGTTTTAAGCACACAGTGATCCAGTGCTTTCACTGGATCTTGGTTCAAATTGTCTGCTTAAAACGAACGTCCTGCAACCACATGACTGTTCGACGACGTGACAGAAAATCCTTTTCAATACTTGTCAGTTATTGAGATGTCGACTCTTAAATCTGCCCCGGTTGACAGGAGCATCACAGTGTCTTGTGATGAGGTTGAGCCTGTCAATACATGTAGTCCTGCTACGCAACAAGACCCAAGTTTACTAGTTCACTTCCTCTTGCTTATAAAAGTTGTTGTTGTACAAGTCAGTTGTCAGCTTGGCCTCTACAAACCCATTATTACACGAGTGGGTATTAAGAATTTAAAGCGGAACTTGCATGTTTGATAGTCAAAATCAGTTTTTGTGTAGAGTTTAATATGTGAAACTCAAAGCTTTTCTGTGGTAATTTGTGGAAGTTGTCAGTCTGGGAAAGTTCTTCTGTGTGACCTGAGTTGACAAAAACAAAAGCACATTCTGTTTTTGACATGTCCAACAAATATGCTTATAGTTCAACTTTTAGTAGCAATTGCTTTTACTTCCTTATTTTTCCCCTTCACATGAATTATTTTGACTTTTCGTGGTCAAATCGGTCAGTCTCCTTCTGGTTGGGTCAGCATGTGATAAAAGCAGGTTCCTTGTATCTGATATTCCATATGCACCTCCCTCCCCACCAGTTCATTTGTAAGGGCTGCTAAATGGTAGGTCCTCAGCTGTATGAAGCTTATCATCAAGTCTGATTTCAAAATACTATGAGTATGACTTTTGACAGTTATTATTCATTACCTATGTCTGGTTGTGTGAAATTAAATGAAGTGATGTTTGAATGATTGTCATGCCAAATTAATGCATTTGATTGCGTAGAAAAGTAAACGTTTTAGAAGAAGAAGGTCACAAGTTTGGAATAAAACAAAGTCAGAAAATGAGGATATCGGCAACTATCTTGGTGAAGCAATGCTGCGGTTCTTAAATTTGATAAGTATTACCCCTTTTATTTACATGGTTTTGGGATGGCATTAGTGGGAATAAAATTAGACACAATGTTCCAGTTGTCCCAAGTATTAAAGTCTCAGAAAATTCACCCCGTGTTGAGAACATGCTGTGCTCTGGTCTCCAAAAATGCAAACTAAATGTTACAGACCAGTACAGACCTCACTTATCTTTTTAAATGATAAAGCTTATGACTGTGCAACTAAAAATATTTGGCCTGTAGGGAAGAATGTCTCTTTTGTCTAGTACAGGGGTGGGCAACTCCAGGCCTGAGGGCTGGTCTCCTGCAACTTTTAGATGTATCTCTACTTTTAACACACCTGAGTCAAATAATGAGGTCATTAGCAGGACTCTGGAGAACTTGACTGCACTTAGGAGGTGATTTAGCTGTTCATTCAAGTGTGTTGGACCAGGAAGACATCTAAGAGTTGCAGAACACCGGCCCTCGAGAACCAGGATTGCCCACCCCTGCTCTAGTAGTTCTACCATTTTGTCTCTAAACAGTAAAATCTCAGCAGTTTGAAGTTGCTCCATGTTTGAAAAATCAGTACCAACACCTGGTAGTTTATAACAGATCGTTGAACTGTCCTTCTATGAAGTGCTGCAAATATTAGAGCTAAAGATTCTATCCATTTTATGATTTGTGAATAGAACACACAACAGAGAAGATTAAGCATTAAATTTTATCTCCATTGATCAGATTCTTTCCCATATCTAATGAACGCTGCATCTTCGTGTTTGTCCTTCTCTACTGTTAAGAGGGTGTTTTTCCATTTTGTTTCATATTCTAGTTTGCACTGCTTCTCTTTTTTTATCTCTAGTTTTCTATGAAAGCTGCTGTTAAAGTTAGTTTTTAAATGCATTGACAACGTGCTGTTTTGATAAGATTTGGGTCTTGTAATTTCCAGAAATTGTCAGACCGTTTAAGTCTTTAAGTAAATAAACTGTTTTTTGCACATTGATAAATGGAGTGTCACTGTAGGGAGTAGATTTTTATTTATTTTTCAAACATGTGAAAGTCTAACTGAATTCACATTACTTAATACCAGACATCGCTAATGGAGACTCATACAGACAAGCAGCAGTAATTCTCATAACGTACATAAACATGTTGTAGGAAAATGACTTTTCATTCCACGATTCCTACTCCTCAAAATAATACTATTGTCCTTTTACCTTACTAACATGAAGAAGATATGGCTGAAAAACTTGTCACTTAAAAACATTCCATATCAGTTGCTATAGATAATTGCCTACCAATTATTAAGGCTTAGTTTTTTTTCTAAATATCTGCAGTTCTGCCACACTGGTGATATGGCCCCCTCTGTTTTATGCACAGTTTGGTGGCAAAACCTTAATGCTACTACGCAACTTACTTAACGAGTTGTTGCTAGGTAACCAAAGAGTGAGTGAGCGAGTTAGTTGATGGCCGTGAAAGTTTGGTCAGCTAAAGTCTTTCCTCTGCCTACATCCCCCAGAATGCTGTGGAGTTCAGGATCAGAGTTCAATGAAATTACTGAATATTCTATCAGATGCAATATTTATTGATTGATGTCTATCCTGACATATATTATTGATTTATTTTTCAGCCCTACTAACATATAACTGCACAAACCTAAGACAAATAGTGTCAGTTTAGAGTTTGGACTTAAAAACAGCTTTACATCCTGTAACTGACTATGGATTGACTGCCTTTTGTGCTACTTTGATAATGCTGTGTCTTTGCATACAGCAGCCCCTTTGCAAAATTATGCATATGATACTGTCCACTCCAAAGAACCCTTGGGTGTGAGGGTGTACATATTTATGTCTTGTGTGCGTCCATTATTGGTGAATTGTCCCGAGGTGACCCTTGTTACACCAAGTATAGAAAATTGATTGATGGATAAATGAGTATCTGTTTAGATGGAATTTTTCAGGCGAATAATTTCTCACTCTTTACTAAAATCACCTTCCTCTGTTGGGTTGGATGAGAAACTGTGTGATTTAAGTGGGTAATGATGTTTAACGTGACGAATAAAATGAGGGTCCAATGCCAGACATGATTTTTATTATTACTTTTTTTTTAGTTTTGTGTATCCAATGGAAGGATAACACCTTGCTCGTCCTGTCACTTGTATTTATTGCTCTAATACAAAAGGAAAATGGGGTGTAAAATTAAACCGGGTATTAGCTGTCAGCATGTTTTCATTAGAGGCAAACAGAATTAAAGATGATGGTGAGAGACAGCTAGGGAGCAGCAAAATGCTGCTAAGCTGGATAAAACTCAGCTGCTTTGTTCTTTTTTTTTTCTCTTTTTTTTTTTCTTGCTGGTGACTCATCACTCCCTAACCTCCTTTGGAAAAGGGTTAGTAATTGCGTATAATTTCAAATAAAACATGTAACCAATAATGCAGAATTAATTTTAGTTTTAGAGACATGATTGAAGGGAGCAGATTAATAAGCAGGATTTAAAAAAAAAAAAAGAGGCACGCTAATGTCCCTGTAGGTCTGAAAGTGAAAAGCAGCCTTGCGTTGACTCACACATCTCCAGTGTAGATCCAAACACTTGTGTGCAAATTTCATCCAGGTCCCTGCTTGCTGCTGGGTGACTGACGAGATTATGAAAGCAGCTTGTCACTCTGCTGACCACTCGGATGTGGGATATATTTCCTAAATTGTCCGGTTAAAGCCCTAGCAGTACGTTTCCTGATATGAAGCTGAGGTTCATAATGACCCTGGGATGCCACAGAAGTTCTACATATCCAATAACTGGATGTGTACATTGGGTTATTGCAGGTGACTTCTTCCTGGTATATGTCAGGCTGTGCAGGATGTGAAGTGGAAACCTGTGCAGCAACTCTGAAAAATGAGAAGCTTGTGATTGAAATGCATGACCTGCATGCATGCAGCCCGGTATGGTTTTCTCATACCGGGCTTGTTTATAACCTGTTGCCAGGTTATATATGAGCCAATTTCATAAAAGAGCGCTGCATAATCTCATTTTAAGGTGAAAGTAGTCGTCATTTGTTGGCTGCTTAGGAAAATATGTACTTATGTTGGTTACGGTACTTTTAGAAATACTCATGATTATAATTTGCTTTTTAAAAAGTAAACATGTTTAACATGATTTCTTTTTTTATCCCTGTAAGCAAGTGTCTAAGCAAAAAAGGTGTAAATATCAGATGTTAACTTGTAAGTAAATGCATCATAAATCACAGCACTTGCATTTGAAAGATAGAAAATTATGTGTTCATCTAGTGAGAGCTTTCCAACAACATTCCTACATGAACACCCTGATATAACATCACTGTACCAGTAGTTTTTTTCTTGTGTATGTAAGTTTGTCGGTCCGATATATCAATCAATCAATCAATCATCAAATTTTATTTGTATAGCACATTTCAGCAGCAAGGCATTTCAAAGTGCTTTACATAATTAAAATAAAAATGACATATGACAGTGAATAAACAGAAAGACAAAAATATATTTTTTAAGAAAACGATTAAAAAAAGAAATAAAAAGACAACTAGATAAAAAATAACAATAAAAACATTAAAAACATCGAAGACATCATGCCTTGCAATTCAGCCATAAGAAACTCTAAACAGGTGGGTTTTAAGTTAAGATTTAAAGGCACCCAGTGTTTCAGCTGTTTTACAGTTTTCTGGAAGTTTATTCCAAATTTGTGATGCGTAGAAGCTGAATGCTGCTTCTCCTCGTTTTGTTCTGGTTCTGGGGATGCAGAACGGAACCAGAACCAGAAGATCTGGTTTTGGTTCTGCACCAGAACCAGATCTTCTGGCACCAACCGTCTGGACGGTTGGTGCAGCAGTAACAGATCTTTAAGGTATTGTGGTGCTAAACCGTTCAGTGATTTATAAACTAACAGTATTTTGAAGTCTATTCTTTGAGCTACAGGGAGCAAGTGTAGGGACTTTAAAACTGGTGTTATGTGCTCTATCTTCCTGGTTTTAGTGAGAACACGAGCAGCAGCTTCTGGATCAGCTGCAGCTGTTTGATTGATTTGTTAGTCAGACCTGTGAAGACACTGTTGCAGTAATCAATGCGGCTAAAGATAAACGCATGGATGAGCTTCTCTAGATCTCGCTGAGACATTAGTCCTCTAATCCTAGAGATGTTCTTCAGGTGATAGAAGGCCGACTTTGTGACTGTCTTAATGTGGCTCTGAAGGTTCAGGTCAGAGTCCATCACTACTCCCAGGTTTCGGGCCTGATCACTGGTTTTCAGTTGTAATAACTGTATATTGAACAGAAGGGGTCCTAGGATTGAACCTTGGGATAACCAACATGTGACCTTTGACCTCTCTGATGAAAAGTTTCCGATTGAAACAAAGAAATCCCTGTTCTTTATGCAAGATTCAAACCAGTTGAGCATTTAACTTGAGGGTGATGTGTGTTAGGAACAACTATACTAAATGTTGCGAATGTGAAGTCACAACACCCCTTAAATGATATGACTTTAATGACTATGCCTGGTTTAATGACTTTGATCCACAGCTTTTTAACTCGTGTACTGTTTTAAATGTACTATTAGTAACTTCTCTAATTAATTAGTCCTGGTTGTTTCTCAGGACTCACAGGCAAAGTTAAGAGGAAGGAGGGGAAAAAAAGCTGCTACCAGAACTAAATGCTTAATGTTCTGAGGAATCTTTCCTTGGAAAGAGGATTTAAAAGGGGACCATCAAAATTTTTTTTTTCAAGCTGTGTGTGTGTGTGTGTGTGTGTGTGTGTGTGTGTGTGTGTGTGTGTGTGTGTGTGTGTGTGTGTGTGTGTGTGTGTTAGTTAAGAGATGTGCCGATCAGGTTTTTTTCCTTCCGATTCCGAACATCCATGCGGGCCGATCACTGATACCGATCACATAATTATTATTTTTTTAATCATAAACGCTACCGGTTACATTATGTGGAAAAGGGAACCATAAGTTTGCCTTAATTTAGACAAAAAGGATTGATTATTTTTTTTAGAGATTATCTCTCATGTTAGGACAGCGAAAGTTTTAATTCGTATGTAAAATGTATTTTTTTAAGTTAGATGCTGAAACGGCAGCAGTTCAACAGCGAGAGCAGAACCAGCGTCTTACATCGCAGTTCGAAGACTTAAATAATTTTGCAGGTTATTTGTTTAGCTTTCTGACTGTCATTCTAATCCAGGTGAGTGTTTGTAGCTGCGCCGCTTTACCTGCTGTCTGATCCTCCGTATGTCTTTTGTACTGCAGTGAGCCTCGATGTAGCCAAACTCCGTCAAGTATGTCATTGTTTTTATGTTGTATTAGCTTTGTTGTGTTGATGCATTTTGACCTGCTTCAATTTTCCGCAGCAAAACGCAAACTTCCCCATTCACTCAGTGTGTAATAGTTCCACACCACATCACTTGGGATTTGTTGCTGAGGGTTTGTGCAGTGTGAAGGAAAGAGGAGACCAGCTGCACAGGCAGGCTGAGAAATGAGATTCAGCTGATCGGTTTGTGTGATCGGCAACAAGAGACCCTGATTGGTCACTTTTTCACAGAAATCGGTCGATTAGGATTGGTGGCCGATTGATTTGCACACAAATTATATTTCTATATATATATATATATATATATATATATATATATATATATATATATATATATATATATTATTTTTGTGTTTTTTTTTGCCATCACATTACCATGTCAACAACACGTAACTATTTGCTAGCTTTGGAGTTGAGTGGCCTTTTTGTCTGACAATATAATGTTTTTATTCCCCGTGGGGTTACCACAGTACAATACAAGCAGTTTCAAAAGTTCAGAATAGTCGTACATTAATACCAAGAAGTGTAACAAGATTTCACGGCACGAGGTTAATAACCTTGATACTCTCCTAAATAGTCTCACAAAGTGCAATAAAGCTGCTCTCAGTAAGTGGCTTGTCCAGTTGCTTAAGTTTATGAAGATGTGTGCTTTGAGCTTGATGCTATTATTTTAAAGTAAGGCAGGAAGTAGTTTCTCCTTTTTGTTTCTAAGCCAATCAATAAAAACTGCTTTGTTTGTTTGTTACATCACAAAATCACAGAACAAAACTGAAATATGGGAGTATTTTGGCATCTGGTTTAAAATGAAAACGTGATAGAGTAACAGATGATATCCGAATGATTATTTGTCTTTTTAATGCTGGTAAAACTACAACTGTCTAGCCTTTATCGGCCACTAATGACGCTCGAGCTGACTTGCATCTGTTTTCTTCTTGGCCACATCTGTCTGTGTATCTTTACTGTCTACTATACAAGTGTGCAGCCGGTCTTGACAGACCTTAGTGTAGCGACATTTTATTTATTTATTTATTTTTTTTTACATATGTGTACAACAGAAAGCAGCAGAGTCTTTAAAGTTGTAATCTGCTGCATCTTTATACAGGAATTCCTCTTGGGTTACATAAGAATCCTGAGCTGCTTTTCCAGTTCCGGCATTCAATAATGTATTTTTGACAAGAACCTCAACCTCAGCCCACCCCCATCTGCCTGTCAGTTGCTGTTTCAGTCACTACTTATGATCCTGATTTTACCCCACCTCCTCTGCTCCACACACACACACACACACACACACACACACACACATACTAGACCTCCATCTAGTCTGTACAGTCAGTCGCCCACGCACAGCCAGCTTGAATAGGACTAAAAAACTGTTATGCATCATCAAAAGTGTGGAGTCTCTTCTGACTATATAATTGTGCTTCGAATATGGAGACATTTTGAATGGGTTTCCGCAGAACGGTCCCCGCGCACATGGCTCAGTGGTTCTTTAGCCGAGCAGACAATGTGTCAGGGGGACCGCAGTCCTCACGGGCACCAGAGTCTAAATCTGATTCAGCTTTGAGTCGGTTGCTCATTTCATTAGAAAGTCAGTTTGTGGGGTTAGACCTGACCTCAGCTCTCGCATTGTCTGGAATGCCTGAACGAGGTGAAAGTGTTTGACTTATCCACTGAATGCGTGTCACTGTCGGAGGGCATTGTCCTGAAAAATACACGACTCTTTAGTGACTCGCTCACTGCCAACTAACTGCAGTAAAATTCACCTGACTTCAGATCATTTATACTTGCATTTTATTTTACTTGTAAAATCCCAAGAAAAATAAACATTTATCTGAGATATTTTTTTCTTCTTTTTTTTGTCTCTTGCAGGTCTTAGCGGACAGCCAGGGGACATTGAGAAGCGAATAGATGTGTTTGGACATAACTCAATCCCACCCAAAAAACCAAAAACTTTCTTACAATTAGTGTGGGAGGCGCTACAGGATGTTACATTAATTATTCTTGAAGTGGCAGCCGTAATTTCACTAGGTCTTTCTTTCTATAGACCACCAGATACTGAAAGAGAATGTAAGTAAAATGTCATTGATTCTGCACATATTAAAGATACCTTTTTTTTTGCTGTGTCATGTTTGTAACTGTATTTACACTTTTTTTTTTTTCAAATTATGAAACTCGTTATTCTCAGTGCATTTCAGTATTTAATTTTGGATATGGAGTTAAAAAAATGTAATTAGCCCTTCAGAATTCTTGTTTTTGCATATCAACTGATAACATTTTGCCAGACATCATTTGTACAAAATGCAGCCTTTGAATGCTTTATTTAAAAGAAAAAGCTGCTTAAACTGGCCTGACCCGATATCAAAGTAATTATCCCCTTAACTGAATAATTGTTTGTCTTTCCTATGACGACTATTTGATAGAACTAGCAAACAACTTATTACATCACTCTGCTGGAATTTGACTGATTTCTTTTGTGTGTTTTGTTTTTTTCTTTTTACACAAATGACCTGTTTTAAGCTACAGCATTTCAGTTGAATTTAAATTCAGATTTGGTTTTGGCTGGTTTTGCCCAAAAAAAATATTTTATGCATTTTGAGCCTTTCAAAGGTGGACTTGCAGTTGTGTTTGAGAGCGTTGTGCCTCTCTACCAGAGAACAAAATTTATGGCTCCATCAATTCCGACTGAAGCAGGAAAGCAGGCCCGGACCATAACACAACAATCATCTTGTTTGATGTTCTGTTTCTGAAGTGCTGTTAGTTTCACACGTGACGTGACAAAAACCAGATTTTGTCTCATCAGTCCACATGATATTTAGCTTTTTTTTTCTCCATAGATGTCATATTTGCCCTGTCACTTACTGTTAATATACAACGTTGTCAAAAATAAAAAAATTTAAAATTAAATACAGAAGAAATCGGTAGGGGGCAAACCTTTTGTTTTTCACAGCACAGTATTAGTAAGTGTAGGGAAGATTTGATCGCTGTGTCTCTCTGCAGTTTGTGGGAAAGCTGCTGGTGGTGGAAATGAAGAAAGTGAAGCGGAGGCAGGCTGGATAGAGGGAGCCGCCATTCTTCTGTCAGTCGTTTGTGTTGTGTTGGTAACGGCGTTCAACGACTGGAGTAAAGACAAGCAGTTCAGGGGCCTCCAAAGTCGCATTGAACAGGAGCAAAAATTTTCTGTTGTCCGAGGAGGACAAGCTATCCAAATTTCTGTGTCTGATATTGTTGTGGGCGATGTTGCACAAATAAAATATGGTAAGAGGTTACTGGTAGGAATTTCTCTTTATTTTTCTTTTTTTTTTTCTTTAAAGTAAATATTAAACAAGTTAATATTTATTCTTGCTGTGTTCCAGGTGACCTTTTACCTGCAGATGGAGTCCTTGTACAAGGCAATGATCTTAAAATTGATGAGAGTTCACTCACAGGGGAGTCAGACCAAGTGAAGAAAACTCTAGATAAAGATCCCATGCTGTTATCAGGTAATTTCTAGTCTAAGTATAGCATTACTGTCTTGTAAAGTATTCATGCCTCTTGGACAATATGGCTGAAAAACGTACCACGATTTAAGCGTTTCATATCGCTTTCAATATCAATAATTACATTAACTTTTGTTGTAGTTATTCATATCAATAATTGAATCAGTTATTGTTTTAAATATCTGGAAAAACTCCCAAACTTGGTGGTGTTACCTTAAACAGCTGCTGTGCAAGTTACTCAACTGATTGTTGATGGGTAACCAAAGAGTGAGTAAGCTAAGCTAGGTGAGAGGTTGAGCAGGTAAAGTCTTTCCTCTGCCTACATTCCCCAGATTGCTTTGCTGATCCAGATCAGAGTTCAGTGAAATTATTGAATATTCTATCAGCTGTGCTATCTGTTGATATTGATTACATGCCTATTATGATATATATTATTGATTTATTGTCCAGCCCTAGCATGAGCCTACTCGCATTTTGTCTAGTCACAACTTTCAGTGTGTTTCAACCTAACCAAACCAGACTGATTATATATGCATTGAATATATTTCTAACTTTGATTTGTAAAACATTCTGCAGCATCTATGTTTTTTTTCCCTTCCACTTTAATTATTCACAACCTTGAAAATTAACATAATTCACTTTGAAATGTTTGGGTGAAAAACAAAACTTAATGTGAAAAAGTTCACTAAATATGAAAACACTAGCAGTTTTTAAACGTTCTGTTGAGATGACGTGTTGATCTTAGGAATAACAAACTTTATGAATCATCTGGCATCTTTGAAATAACACCACAGATATTACTTGCTTAGTATTGAATCAAAATATATTTTAACATGCTTCACTTGTTTTGCGTGCTCACAATGGTTTGCTGTGCAAAATGACACTAATCACAGTGTTTGTTTATAGGGGATAAACTACATATATTTTTTTACACTTTTTGCTATGACTGTACTAATATGGTAACAAAGGGCTTCAATATTTGTTAGAGTAAAATTTCCTAAAGTGTCAACTAAAATTAAAAATGGGCAAAGCTATTGATTAAAATAGCTTCGCTATTTCTCAGTCGAGGCTGAGATTGGAAAAGAAAAATATCGCTATGAGAATTTTTATGGCATTCAGTGCATGTCTCATTGAGAAGACCTGTGTCCTTTAAAGACTTGTTAAAATAGTGAATTAGTGTTTCTATCCTGTCTGATTGTAATTGGCTCTAAGCTGTTGGTTACTAATGCCACAAATTTTGCTTAATTTTGTATCAGTTGAAACCCCAGTTGACATTGACTATGTGTGCATATAAAGCTTTTCTCAAATGCATTTTTAGGTTCCAACCTCTTTCACAAAAGTAGGAAAAGACAGAATTTATTTACGTTCTTCTGACCTATGATGTCTTCCTTTTTTGAATACATGAAGAAAAATCTCCAGAGGAATTTTTAGCTGCTACACGGTTGCAGCGTTTTAGTTCTTCGTTTCAATCGGCACAAATGAAAATGACTGTTTGATTGAAATGACTTTGATTAAAGGTTTGCCGGGTTTATGCATTAGCGGCATTTTCTTTCTGGATCATTATTTGTATTTATTAGCCCCATTTTAAAACCTGCGTTAATTTATTTATTTTTATCATTTCATGTGCAGCTTAATGTGTCACATAAAAGCCCAGCTAAAGCAGTTTCTAAATTAGACTTCAGCTTAACATTTGTATCCAAATTAAAGGAAAAAGCAAAGTCAAGCGATGAGGCTATAAAAACGATGAATATAAAGTGTATTTAAACAGGAATAAAATCAGCCAGAGGCACAACAAAAACTGTTGCTGACGATCTACTGTTTTTGCCTTTGATGCTTTTACTGATGCTTTGTTTTCTGTTTGAAGGCACTCATGTAATGGAAGGCTCAGGGAAAATGGTGGTCACTGCTGTCGGTGTGAACTCGCAAACCGGGATTATCTTCACTTTACTTGGGGCTGGCGAGGAGGAGGATGAAGATGATGAGGAGAAAAAGGAAAAGGAGGAGAAGAAAAAGCAGAAGAAAAGTTTGTGGCCTTCTTGATTACGTCACCTTTTTGTTTTTAGTTTTTTAACCTGGGGTTTTTCAAATTGGGGGCTACCAGAGGGTTCTAACCCTCTTCCCTCAGAGGGACAACTGGGAAGATGAGGGAGGCAAAGGGGAAGCAAAAATCCAGAAATACATTATTCCCATAATTTCTATTTTATTTTTTAAAAAGTTCCATCACAATTTTTGTATTTTATTCAATATTTTTTATTCATCAATTCTTTTAATACAAGTTAAAATAATTTATCTAAATGTTATTTATGATGATCATCAGTTGATCAGACTGATGGAATTTTTAAAATACCTCCTGGTTGATGAAGTTAAACATTGTCTGATTTCTGTCACCAGACAATTTATTCTACTTAAAAACTTTCATTTTATTAATTGGACAAAAACGTATTTTAGTCAAATGTGAATCATCAATAATAGACAGTTACTGGATATCTAGATGGAGCTAAAGAAATGCATATTATAAAGTCTTGAGTTGCAGCAGCTGTATTAACAGATCAACATTCAGTTTTTTTTTCTTCACCACACAATATGACTTCTCAATATTAAACATGCAGGGCTTTGTAAGCACTGCACTTTCACCTCTAATATGAATGGTGTTCAGGATATAATATAATGTTGGAAACTTGACTCAGAAGTGATATAAATGTTCTGATTGTTTTTTGATTTGTTAATGATCTGTTCCCCTCCCGCCCCATTCCACCCTATTCCCCTTCCACCCCGCCCGTCCTGCCCCGTTTTTATCTCATTCCTTTACCCCCATTAGACAAGAAACAAGATGGATCAGTGGAAAATCGAAAGAAAGGTATGCTTCATACCCACAAATGCTGGTTGAGTGCCTCATATTAACAAAGCCATGCCGTTAATTTGGCTCCGACTGTTTTCATGCAGTCTTATTTTATTTTTTTGCGGGACGCTGTGTCAGGGTGAAGTCGGTACGGGTTGTTCCGGGCTGCCTGGTGTCGCGTCTGGCCCTCCCTCTCCCTTCCCCAGTCCTTCCCTGGCACATTGTGCTATGAGCAGCAGGTGCTATTGAATCCAGTTATAGCGATTAGTGATGAAGAGATTAAAGCCTTGCAACAATTTTGGGGACAGAACATCTGCTTTCCCACCCATGTCTCTCTCTTCAAGTTGTCCCTCAGGATTTTTTTTCTTCTTTTTTGTTTTTGTTTTAAGCTAAACTCTTCAGTAGTCAAACTGTAAGAACACCACTAATGCAGTTGTAGATTTAAAGCAATGATATCTAGGCTGTTTTCTGCTAATTCAGATAGCAGCCCAGCCTATCTAGCCCTGCTGGGACTTTCTGATCAGTCTGTGACCAGAACCCTGGCACTGCTCCGTGGTGCACATATTCTCTCTCCCTGCCAGCAACCAACAGTAATCCTTTAGACTGAGATTACAGCCACCGTGTGAGTGCAGAGGAAGCCAGAGTGCACAGCAGCTGCACCACCGCTGTGCTTCTAATGCATACAGTCAAATCCAGTGCCAGGTTGCCGTCTATGGTGGAATACATTAAAAAGAGCCTTTGGTGAATTACGTAGGAGAGCTTTGTGCTTCTGAAAACAACTCGATCAGCTGCAAAAAGACTTTTCAACAGGACTTCTCAATTATTAAAAAAAAAAAGTGTTTTTAAGTATTTTGTCAGTCTTCCATTTTGACTCTGCTGCATGTAGTAGTAACATATTTATAAAAACAGCTTCTTCTTCCAAGGAATGCAGCCACAATTCTAGTTGTTTACTTTTTGCCAGAAAACATCCTGGCTTTCCACAGCATACTTTTTTTTCTTTTCTTTTTTTCCCAGCGCTGTGCCACTTTGAATTTAATTGATAAATCCTTTGACTATTTTCAAGACATGTACTCAAGCAAATGTACTATTTTGATAATTGTATTTAATCTGTTTCTTAGAGTTTATAAGTGAAGCATGTTCATACATTCAGTAAATTACATTACTCATTTCATATTACCAATAATTAATGAGCGGGTCATTTTATGGTTTTGCTTTCTTCATTTCATGATTTAAAGACACAAAATTGGATATAGTGAATATCACAGCTTACCTGTGCTCCTATTTCTTTACATTTACTGATTATTCCACATTAAACTTTGAATGTTTGAAGTCGACAGAGTTCATCTATATGCATACCAAATTCTGCTGCTTGCACTGTGTTTATGAGTTTGGTCCATTACAGGTCTGCTTTAATCTGTTTGCTTTGTACGCTTTGCTGCAGCAAAAGCACAGGATGGTGCTGCTATGGAAATGCAGCCTCTCAACAGCGATGAAGGAACTGATGCAGAGGAGAAGAAAAAAACCAGCGTGCCAAAGAAAGAAAAGTCTGTTCTCCAAGGAAAATTAACCAAACTAGCTGTGCAAATAGGAAAGGGAGGTGAGTAAAAAAAAATTATATATTTTTGTCTCAGACAATGTTTGACTGTAGATCTGCATGTGATTGGGCTTTGATTTCTCCGCAGGGCTGCTTATGTCGGCCATTACAGTCATCATCCTGGTGGTGCTGTTTGTGGTGGACACGTTCTGGTTGCAGGGCCTGCCTTGGGTCACCGACTGCACACCCATTTACATTCAGTTTTTTGTGAAATTCTTTATCATTGGTGTGACCGTTCTGGTGGTGGCTGTTCCAGAAGGCCTGCCGCTTGCCGTAACCATCTCCCTAGCATACTCCGTCAAGGTAAATTCTCTCAAGTGACTGCCAAGTCAGTGCTTGACCAGCTTACACACACCCTTATTAAAGCAAGCAGGCCAGACCGTCGAGACGCGGCTAACTGATACCTTTAAGCCGTGCTGTGATCGTCTTTGTTTCCCGACAGAGATCATAAGATTTTCCTCCTTCCTCTTACAGAAAATGATGGCTGACAACAACCTCGTGAGACATTTGGATGCTTGCGAGACGATGGGTAACGCTACAGCCATTTGCTCGGACAAAACTGGAACTCTCACCATGAACAGAATGACCGTGGTTCAGGCCTACATTGCTGAAAAGCACTTCAGGAAGATCCCTAAGCCAGAAGACATCCCCACCTCAACTCTAGACATGCTGGTCCTGGGCATAGCAATTAATTCTGCCTACACCACTAATATCTTGGTAGGTGTTTTTAAAATAATAAAAGAAATAAGAAAGTATCCTATTTGTGAATTATAGTGTGAGTAACTAGATCTCGAAACATAACTTGTAGTTTCTTTCTTGTATTTCTTTTCCCCAGCCTCCAGAAAAAGAAGGGGGTCTGCCCCGTCAGGTGGGTAACAAAACTGAGTGTGCCTTGCTCGGTTTCTCTAACGACCTGAAGCGGGACTATCAGGCCATCCGCGCTGAAATGCCTGAAGAGAAATTCTACAAGGTCTACACCTTCAACTCGGTGCGAAAATCCATGAGCACTGTGATAAAGATGGCAGACGGCAGCTTTCGGATGTTCAGCAAAGGAGCCTCGGAAATTCTCCTTAAAAAGTAAAACCTTTTTCTTTTCTGGTGTCGGCCATGTTGCCCGTAGGTTTTTCTGTTGATGTGAAAGTCGTTTCAGTGCCACGGTTGGCCAGACTTTTCACTAAATTATGTGTAATAGCTTAAGCAGCCAAGAAGTTCAAGTGTATAACACCCAAACCCTTTACTTAAACTAAGCAGTGAGAAAAGGAGCCGGTAACAGCTCCATAAGCCTCTTAATCAAGCAGGCTCCTTTTTAACCCACAGAAGGCTTAGTGTTCCACCGAATTACCGCAGCATACTACTGAAATGTCGCCTTTTCCGTTTCCTCTAATCTTTATGCAATCTGGATCACTTCTGTTTCATCTGAACTCCCAACATTCCCATCTTGTCATACTTTATTTACATTTATGGTTTCATTCCCTGTTTTTATTCAATTTTTTCCAGGTGCTATAAGATCGTGACAGCGAGTGGCGAGGCGAAGGTCTTCCGCCCGCGGGACAGGGACGACATGGTGAAGAAAGTCATCGAGCCAATGGCTTCGGAAGGTCTCAGGACCATCTGCCTGGCGTACAGAGACTTTCCCGCCTCCGAGGGTCAGCCTGACTGGGACAATGAAACTGACATTCTCACCGGATTGACCTGCATCTGCGTGGTGGGCATTGAGGACCCTGTGAGACCAGAGGTAATGATGCGTGCTGGTGCTACTGTAGAATCTTAGAGATCAAAGCAAAATGTCATAATGGCTTAGTTAAAGTCCAGAGTCAAAGCCACCTGAGATTCTTTTGCATAACAGAAAAAGGGCAGTTTAGGGCTGAAACTAAAAATTTCAGTTATTTATTAATATATTGATTATTCTGACAATTAATCGGATATAAAATTGGCACATTATGCAAAGTTTTTGTATAATCCATTTTATGCAATACTACAATTACATTAAAATGTGCAAATAAACAATTTATTTTTAAATAAGAAAGTTGACATTTTTTACCTAAAATGCATCAAACGGTACCTTAGAGCACACTTGATCATTTGTTGCAAAGGATTCATTAGCAGCTAAAAAATCTAGCATCAACATGAAAAGATCAGCCATTTGTGCATATCATCAATACAGTGAAGGGCTAATCTACTGATTATTTTTTGATAACTGGTTAATAAATGGATAGCTGTGGTGCTCAATAAGATTTTTTGTGTACAGAATTTGAAGCTGAAACTAAACCACATGAGTTCTGGGTAAAATATATTTACAGACAAATGGTTTTATTTTTATCTTAAAAGCAAAATGTACATAATCTTTTGTAAAATTCTCAGCTAGTGCAATTATGTTTAGAAAACATAATTTCCTTCCACTTCAGTTGTACACAAAATAAAACATGAAAGAGTTCAAGGGTGTGAAAACATGTTTAAGGCTCTGAACATATCTAGCCCGTTGCAAAGGCAAGTGTTGATGCTGCTGAAATGTTGGCATATTTCCCAATTCCTCGTCTGCAGCCTGAATAGTCTTGGAAAGGTGATGATGGGAGAGAGGATCTGCTTTGCAACTTGACCATGTGACAAAGACTTGGTTGGAATCAAACCGGCAGCTCGGCGGGGTTTCCTCTGCCGGCCGCTCAGGCTTTCTAAGAAAGGAAAATGAGGGTCAGCGCTTTTTAAAACGGTTTCCCCTGAGTGAGGCAAAGAGACTAATGTGGACTTTGTAATGTCTCTTTAAGTGCTTGGCTTTCTGTATATTTTTGCACGTCAGGTGTTCTTGTCGGAGATAATGCAAGATCTGTAGACCAAGATGGATTCAGTATCAGTTTTATCGTCGGGATTTTAAACCCACTGACTGAACGGCTCCATTTTGTGTGTGTGTGTGTGTGTGTGTGTGTGTGTGTGTGTGTGTGTGTGTGTGTGTGTGTGTGTGTGTGTGTGTGTGTGT
>CAEGAF010102719.1:0-21053 GCA_903067075.1 Micropoecilia bifurca
AAGCTATTCTCTGCAAACTTGTTCTGTGGCCACATTATAGCTCCTGTTGATGAAATGAAATAAGTTTGCAGAGAATAGCTTTATCCCATGTTTATTAAGATGGTGTCTGTCCAAAAAGGTGGAAACATTCAGAGAAGATCCCGTGGTCATCGATGAAGGTCACTGTGCTGGCAGCACATGCTTTCATCAGCCAACTTGCTGAAGGACGCCTGATTAGGATGGGACCCACCGCATATCAGGAACAAGCTGTTCCTAAACAAACCAAAAAAAACATCAACTGGAGAACTTGCAACTACTCTCCCCCCTCCTCACTGCTCTGGTCCCCTCTCTGCTTGGAGCCCGAGCCGCCATTATCACTTCCATGTTAAAGGTTATCAAAGGCCAGACTCAATGGGGGAGGGAACACAAAACAAAGCAAGGCCCCACCTGTAACTCCTTGTAACTCATCTAGGTAAATTCACCATTATACATTAATGTAACATTCAACAAAAATCATTTCATAATATTATTTCCACACACAACATGGTGAGAGTTTTAACAAATGTAGAAAAAAAAATTTTAATGAAAGTTTTACATCATCTTTAGGGAGAAAAGATTCTCCACCAAATGAATGGTAGTGTATGGGTCCATCAAAGTTTGCAAATTATAATTTGCAAACTTATACATTTGCAAATTTATAAGTTTATAATTTGCAAACTTATAAGTTTGCAAATTATAACCCATCACAGAACGTATGGGTCCATCACAGAACGATGGACCCATATGTTCTGTGATTTGTAGGCACAATAAAAATTTATGTGGTGGTAAAAGTCAACAACTCTCCATCACAAAGGCATTGAATCTTGGCAAGAGAAATACAAACATTTACACCACAGCTCATTTAATGAAAATGTCCTTTTTAAAACAATCAACACTTACTCCATACATTCAAAAGCTTACTTCAATAGCTTTCAGGTTCTTCATTGAGATATAAAGCCAGTCCATGGTGGCTGTAAGATATTATGTTGTAATATAATCGTTCTGCAAAACATAGAAAGAAAATGCTACATTAACAAGTCATTAACATTTAGAAAATGGAAATATACCAGTACCTTTGGTATGAAAGTACACAAATCTGGTCAATGCCATAATGTTTTGAATTTTGTGTCCTACCTCCCTTTTATGACAATAATTTATTTGCAAATTCTGGTGGAAAATAAGTATTTAGTCAATAACAAAAGTTCATATCAGTACTTTGTTATATATCCTTTGGTGGAAATGACGGAGGTCAAACGTTCTCTATAAATCTTCATAAGGTTGGCACACGCCGTTACTGGTAGTGTGATGTTTTGGGGCTGTCGTTGGGCAACACAGACTTTCAACTCCCTCCAAAAGTTTTCTATGGGGTTGAGATCTGGAGACTCACTAGGGCACCCCAGGACCTTGAAATGCATCTTGCAAAGAAGCATTTCTTTGTAAGAAAGGAAGGAAAAGAAGACCTGAAGGTGGTGTGCCTTCATTGACCTGGCAGTGTGCTTTGGATCTTTATCATGCTGAAAGACCCAGCCACGTTTCATCTTCAATGCTCTTGCTGATGGAAGGAAGTTTTCACTCAAAATCTCACGATACATGGCCCCATTCATTCTTTTATATACACAGATCAGTCATCCTGGTCCCTTTGCAGAGAAACTGACCCAAACCATGATGTCTCCACTCCAATGTTTCACAGTAGGTATGGTGTTCTTTGGATGCAACTCTGTATTCATTCTCCTCCAAACACGACGAGTTGTGTTTCTACCAAACAGTTCTCCTTTGGTTTCATGTGACATTCTCCCAATACTCTTTTGAAACACCAAGATGCTCTGTAACAAACTTCAGTTATGCCCAGATATGTACAGGGGAACATGTCTGGCACTACAGGATGCGAGTCCCTGACGGCGTAGTGTAGCCTTTTATTTGTTACGATAGTCCCAACCCTCTGCAGGTCATTCACTGGATCTCCCTGTGTGTTTTTTTTTTATTTTTGCCCCTCGTTCTTATGATCATTTTGATTTCCCTGATCAAGGGAAATTATGAGTGGTCTTGTATGTCTTACCTTTTCTAATTATTGTTCCCACAGTTGATTTTTTTTCACACCAAGCTGCTTGCCTATTGCAGATTCAGTCTTCCCAGAATTATTTTTCTGGTGTGATTGCACAGGTCTTCACCATGGTGGAGTTTGGAGTGTGACTGAGGTTGTGGACAGGTGTCTTTTATACTGATGAGTTCAAGCAGGTGTCATTAATGAGTGGAGGACGGAGGAGCCTCTTAAGTTTACAAGTCTGGGAGAACCAGAAATCTTGCTTGTTTGTTATTGACCATAATGGCTAAAATATGATGTATGTTTGAATGTAAACTTGTAAAGTACTTCATGGAAAGTCACTTGGATCTCATTGGTTTGTGACCCTCTACAGGCTCATTCCCTTACACCGCCTGACTACAGCCTGCGTTGGTCCGGCCTGAATGTTACAGTGGGAGAGATCTTGGAGCGCAGTCTGCCAAACATCAGCAGAACAGATTGGCACAAGTCTGTAACAGGATTAAGCCAACATCATATAATCCAGTGTGCAGCCAAAGTTCTTGCTGGACTTTACAAACAGCAGCTGCTTCCCTGGACTGAGTGAGGCTGACTGGTAACAGATTCCAAAGGGACACAGAAACGGCCATGAAAGCTACCGTTCTACTTTTGGATTAGATTTATCCATTTGTGCCCACTGAGATTTTCTAAGTGTGTTTTTAAATGCAGCGAGATTTCAACAAAGTCTTGTTTTTCTGTATTGCGTTATAAAAAGGTTCCCACTATATTCTGACATTGTATTAATTTGTTTTACTCATTAATGCATGTCATTTCCCGACTTTCCTGTTGTAGCACAGAAAGTATTGCAGAGTGCAATGCTGGGTCTGTCTTGTATTTTCAGGGGATAGCCCCAGTATCCTTACAAAACGATACTTTTCAAATGTAAATACAAAGCTGAATTTCTCCTACAGTTGTTAAATGGAAAATAAATCTGCTTTTTTTCTGCAGGCTACATGATTTCTTTTTTTGTTTTTCTGCAATGTAGATTTAATAGATAGGGCATTGTAATATGCTATGAAGTGGTAAAAGGACAAAAATACATGCAAGAAGTTAAAATTTGAAAGTTGATTTTGAGGCTACCATGTTTCTAAAGTGTAGTACAAGACTGGGAATTGTCTACTCTGTCAAACTTTGATGCAACAATTTCTTTTTTTTTTTTTTTTTGTCAGGCCATTCAAAATCTTTGGTGCCAAAGACATCACTTGCATTCCTTAATTTTTCCCTTTATCTCTTTCCAGCAGACATTATTTAAAAAGATAATCCAAAAGCCTTGCAACTGTTTTTAAATCCTTCTTTACCTTAATGTGCAGATTTGAACCGTTGTTGAAAACAAAGTATATTTTAAAAATTTTACTCATGTATGCATTGCATTTTCCTCTCCAGCATTAAAACTTAATGGTTGAGGATTGTGTACAAATAATTGACCATTAGGACAAAGTTTGTTGTTTTCTTTGGTTCTTTGGAAGAACCATTTGCTCATTTTGGCTATGTTCACATTGGCCTGAAGTGACCCAAATTCAATTTTTTGTGAAATCAGATTTGCTATTTTAGAGATAGAAATGATTGTGAAAATAACAGTTAACTTGTAGATCTTGCTAACAGTACTTACAGTTACTTAAAGAGTAGCTTTTGAATTTTCCTTCTACAAACACTTGAGGGGGAATTAATCAGAAGCGAAGGGGAAGAACACAAAGATAGCTCTGAAAGGAAAGGAAGGTCTGACAGCAACTTTTGTAAGACAATACAAAAATGGAAGAAATAAACCTTCTCTGCCTCAGCTTCTTTTTTTTTTGCCTTTTCCCCCTTTTATAAGGAACTTAATTATTGTGAGTCTGAATGTTTCACTGTTTAATTGGCACAATAAAACGGGCTCAGAACTGGTTGGCGATCTGGTGCCTCTTCTGAGACAGGAAAGTCTTCAAATTTTCTAATTCCTCTTTCGTCTCCATTTGCTTAGACTGCAAAAATATGTTGAAAATATAAACAATGATGAACAAGTTAGAACAGCAGCCTCAAAAAGTCTCTTTGGTATACTGAGCTCAATTAAAACCAGGTTTAGTTTATGAAGTATATTAAGTTGCAACAAACAGCCTCCATGCAGTTATAGCATGAAGCTAAACTATCGTTATAGTAATAATCATAAAAGTCACAATAAAATTGATAGCGTAATTATTTCTGAAACCAACATAAGTTTGTTTATATCTTTACTGCACTGTTTATAATTAAAGATAATTAATAAGCAAACTTACAACTAGCTAGCAAGACGTTAGCAGCCTTCGTCTCTTCCGGCTCCTTTTGTGATCCACATTTTATTTCCATCGGTTGTTGTCCTGTTGTGCTGTTAGGGTTGCCACCTTTCAGAAATCAAAATAAGGGACGCCCACCACGGCGCGTGACGTCCAAATTTCACGGGGTGGGATGTCCACTGCAGTGATAGATAATATTTTATGGCAGTCTTTTTTTGTCCTTAAAAAGTGATCCTTAGAGCAACCGTTTATGTATAGAGGTCGGCTAGAGTACCCCAAAACTGTACTCCAATCAGAGTAGTATACTTTAAATACATTTACTTAAGCAAGTGTAAAAAGTATTTGGTAAACCACTGAGTAACTGATCATAACACCTGATTTAATATTCAAAATGTGTCCTCAAACAATTAAAAGCATAAAAGTTATGTGAACATTCTGACATTTTAGATTATTACCAAAATATTTATATAAATAAGAAGTTAGGTGTGGAGGCTGGTTCTAGACCAGACTTACCACAGGGAGCAGGGTAGTTGGTGGTTTTCTATTGCAACACTTGAAAAAGAATGAAATAAAATAAAACAGAGCAATATTTCATCATTTGATATATTAAATAAACCAAAGAACCACTTGTGTCTCCAGAGATTCCGACTATGATCATATTCAGAGAGATGTAAAACTGAAGATACCTGTTACATTTGGTGTTGAGGACAAGTATTGTTTTTGTTGTAGAACCGCTGCCACGAAACTGCTAAATGTTTGATATTTTTAGGCAAAAAACACATTTACTTTGTTAAACAACATTACATCAAGTTACATTAAAAGGATTGTTATTTTTTATTATCTTTGCTATTTTCACAAAAATAGTAAAAGATTTTTAAGGCACTTAAAAAGGCATATTTTATTAGCCTAAAGTATGGACTGAAATGTCATTTAAAACATACTGTAATTTTTGTATATTTAATAGTTTACTTTTAAAGTAAGCGTTAAGTGAAGTTAAAAAAAATACATCTTAAGTATATATTTTAAAATATACACAAATTATCAGTAAATGCATATCGTTTACATTATTTGAGCAAATATATATTTTGTTCATTTAAAGTATACTTTTATTTAATATATGTCTTAAAAGTGTATTTTGGTACAATTTAAGTGTGTTTATTAAGTTGTAATTTCAAAATTGGTACAAGCATGCTTGTAGTATACTTTGTATATGTTTATAGATAGTACACTTAATACTTTAGTATATTTCAAATATACTTACATTTGTGAAAGTACATTTTAAGTATACTGAGTGTATTTTTTTCACTAGGTACTCATTACTATAGGTACTCGTAACACTATACTTTTAACAATACCTTTTGGATTATTATGCAAAGAGACTCTATATTGCAATCCAGAAAAGGAATTGGAACAAACTTAGAATCCAGAAATAATTCTTCCAGGACAGGAACATTTCGTTTTTATTATTAGTACTCACTACTTTTACAAATTTAGAACATACTTAGAAAGTCCAGAAACTTTCTAAACAAACTTAGCAACTCAGGGTTTTGAATAAACTTAAAATCCAGCAACTCTGAACAAGAATGGAGTCCAGATCAGGAGAATCTAGTTTATAAAATTTCTATCAATATTACTCTTTCTTCTTTTGCCCTTTCCTTTGGTTTGTTATTTTGTTTCCTTTTTAGTGAAGCACTTTTAGTTAATTACCTTGTTGCTGAAAATGTGCTATGTAAAAATAATTTACCCTACCTTAACTTACCTTGTATGTGTCAGGGAGGTAAATAGATCAGGTCTCTCTCAAGATGAAGCCAGAGGCAGGGGCACCTCAACAACAACTATAAAAAGGAAGCGGAGTCGTTTTTTCAGGAACGGTGGTGAAGTGCGCAGCCATTCACTTTTCATTTTCACTTCAAGATAATAATTGCATGGCTGCACAGTGGCACAGTTAGTAGAGCTGTTGCCATGCAGCAAGAAGGTTCTGAGTTCAATTCCCAGCCCTGCATGGAGTTTGCATGTTCTCCCTGTGTATGAGTGGGTTTTCTCTGGCTACTCTGGTTTCCTCCCACAGGCCAAAAACATGACTGTTGGGCTAATTGGTCTCTCTAAATTGTCCCTAGGTGTGAGTGTGTGTGCATGGTTGGGTGTCTCTGTGTTGCCCTGTGACAGACTGGTGACCCCACCAATAAGTGCTTTAAATTTCCATCTCATAAATCAAGCCTCAATATTTGGAAGTGTGGTCTTCCAAATATTGAGACTTGGATAAATCAATAGTTGAACCCATGTAAGGTTCAACAATTCATGATGTTGCTGTAAAATCTTGAGATACTGACTTTTTTAAAATAAAGACCTTTGTTTTTATTTTAAGATAGCTAAATATTTTCCAACTTTGGCATTTTCCAACATTGTGTTTTTTGTAAGCAAATGAACAATTGTGTTCAACTCCAGCAGAGTTTATATTTAACCTAAACAAACTACTTAATGCACATAGTATTACTATTCCATGTGATGGCTGAAGGCTGAAGGTACAATATGTATAATGTAAATTGTCCTGTGTGTCTAATACTAGAAAGGATTTGGCTGAATACTTCAAAATATTAATCTTGTAATGCGTTTTCATGTAATTCAGTCTGACCCAAATATCAGACTGAATTACATGAAGATAATAAATACATTTGCTGTCATTTATTGACGATAGCAAATACGCATCAATAATGCCTCATCACTGTAGCATTTTTTTTGGTATCTAAATTGTTTTCACCCAAAAGATGCACAGTGAAAACAGACGTCTTTTGAAAACACAATTCTGAAAAATATCCACCTTACAAAAGCTTTAAACGGTAAATACAACAAAGATTGGACGTACAAATATTTGTTGTATCACCAATCTTTGTTGGTTCACAATACAATTTTTTGCAATTTATTTTAATCATTATCATTGAAGTTTGAATTATTTGCAACTTATCAAAAATAAAACAATCCACATGATTACCAGGTACCAAACTGCCTTTGTTGTTAAAATTACTCTTGTATCTGTGGTTTACTAAAATACTCAGTTCCATTTATTTCACTTTATTTATTCACAACCAATGTTATCTCATGTTTACTGTTCAACTAAGCACAAGCACAGACATTGCTGGTGGTCTTATGAAATATAGTCCTGGTTCAATTTTCTAACATGTGGGGGAAAAAAGTTATCAGTAATGATAACGAATGATAAATTTATTACTGACAACTCCTTGTGTATTTTTGCTTTTCTGACAATGTCAAAGTCCTCTACCTCTTGGACTTTGCTCAGGATGTGTTATGAGTCTGTGGTTGCCGGTGCCATCCTGTATGCTGCTGGGGCAGCAGGTGGAGGACACAACAGAGTGAATAAACTGATTCAGAAGGCCAGCACCATCACAAGCAAGACAAGCAACAGGTCGAGTGGAGCTCGACTCTCTGACAAGGGTGTCAGAAAGAAGGTGTGATGGAGTCCAGGGTTCCATTCCTAATAATTGATTATTGATATGTTGAATTTATTTACAGACCAAATGCTCTTTGTTTCCGTTCTTTATTTCAGTCACATTGTGACATTTAGTTAAAAATTCTTTCAGGCAGAGGGACTGTATGTGGGGAAATGTCAGTTTGTTTCTGATTTAGATTGGTTTAATTTGAGTTTTCTCATTGTTTGAGTACTTACCTTTCTGGGTGTGTCTCCTCAGAAGGGTGGAGCAGCAAAGTGAGACAAGTGCTCCAGGTGCTGTTAAAAAGCTCCTGGAACATACCACTTTCAGTTATGTGAAAGTGGTATGTTCCAGGAGGGGGCTCTGAGGAGTTATAATAAGCTAAATTTATTCTTTGATCTTAGTTAGTTCTAATGATTTACATGCATTTAAATATGTGTAAGTTTATTGTTTTGGTGTTAGGTTTGTGTGAGTAGTGTTTCTTGTTCTTTTTTGATCACCCCTTTACTTGGTGTAAGTGGTGGAATTGCCTCAGGTATAAATGTTTCTTGCTCTCACTGTGAAAATGGGTGTTGGTGTAACTGTGACCTACAGTTCCAAATAAATATACCTCGATTGCATTTTGTTGCCTTGCCTCCTCCCTGAACGCAGAGCCTCCGTTGGTCAAAGTGACAGAAGGATCCTGTTCAAGATGCAGGCCATCTTGGACAACGAGTCTCATCCATTCCATGATGTGCTGGCCGTCATGGAAGCACCTTCAGTCAGAGACTCATTTTGCCAAAGTGCACCACAGAAAGTCATTTCTGCCTGTTGACTTTAGGCTTTACAATGCCCAAGTCTGTGCTAATTGATTCAAATTTGTTCTGCACTCATTTATTGATTAATATACTGCATGTTATTGCTAATTTACTTATTTGTTTATATCTAGTCATTTTTGAACGTATCACTCTTAGCTATATGCACTGGCATATTTCAAATGGGGTGGCCTGAAACCTACAGAAAACTGGGAGGACCAGCTGAGTTACTGTGCATAAGTTTGTAACTTTACACCCCAGAATATTAATGACTTCAAGAATAGTGGGGTCCCATGCCTTCACAGGCAGTGAGTCAACTTGAACTACAACCTTGCACCTCGTTTGAGGTTGGATAGTTGCATAGTTTTACATCTGAAACAAAACTAATACAACAGTACAGAAAAAGAGCAACCCCTAGGTCCCCAGTATTAAGATAGCAGTCATAGGCTATGTTCACTCTGCACACACCCTTTTACGCCTAAGTTTCAAATGTCTGCCTATATATTTCTTCCTTATATTAATTGTAAGTAATTCTTTAAATGTCCTGTGATATGATATATTTACCCATGTATCCATAACAACTAGAACTTTGAATATCCAACGAATTATTTTCGCAATTTACGGTCTATTAAACAAGTGCCCCCCGGATTAATTACACTCTCTCCAAATGCAGCTGTGAAATTACAGTAATAACCCAATATTGGCTGGAAAGTGCAATGTCTCCCCTTTCAGAAACCATTGGAATTTTTCAGATAGCGCTATGTGTGGCGGAAGTACGGTACTGCAAATTTGGCCATGTCATCAGCGACATGTTCCGGTCTAGAAGGGTTAAGTAATTTCTTAATGACAAAATTTTGTTGTGAAGTCCAGATTTTTATTTTTATTTTTTTGCATGGTTGTTCACATTATGCAACCTGCATGTAATCTTGCGTGTGAACTGGAAACAACCTAAAAGTGTCCTGCATGTGCAGTAGTGAATGGATAGCATTACACTTAGTAAGCATTCTCAGGATTTGGAAGTAAAGTGGAAGTTAATGTGTTAACTTAAATTCGGGAGCAGGGCCACGCCCAAACCACACCTCTAACTCTTCAAGCAGTCTATTTATACTCTGCTCATCCACTCAACTCAGTCTGTTGTGTTTCCTCAAACGTCAGACCCGTTACTTTTGCTACGATTACAAGCCTACAAATTCACCACTGAAGGCGACGTGGCTATCCATCTCTTCCCTTCAGATTGAGACGATGTTCTTCAATACTCCATCTGCTGCGAACATTTTTTCCAGTAAGTAGCCAACCTCCAAGTCGCAAACTCCGTGTGCTCTTTCATCTTCCGTCTCACACCTCATTAGCGCCATTCCTACATCAGTCCGATGTTTGTCCTTCACCTCCAACATTCCAGTCCAGTGAGCATAGAACGCCAAGAGATGTCAAACATCAGGCTCATTCTTCGGAAGGCGGCAGTGCCGGAAGGCACTGCCGCCTTCCGGAGACATTGAGCCAAACAACACCAACACTTCCACACTTCAGCGCTCCATCGCAGGCGCATCAACTCATCAAGGTCTCAATTCCTCGCCTCAAAGGCTCTCTACAGGAGAAACAAATCCCTTTCTGCCACCCAGCAAGTTCTTCAACTTCCGTTTCCTCATCTACAATCTCCGGTGATTTTATTTCCGATTCCAGCTCGTAGACCTCCACCTGAGTGTCAGATTCTTCTCGAATCACTGCGAACTTCCAGAGTCTCTCAGCCAAGCAGGGAGCCAGGTTGTATTACACTCTCTGCCTGCAATCTCTCAGTTCAAAGACTCTTTCTGCATCGTCATTCCGTCACCATTCTCCCAAGTTTCACAAAGTTTGAACATTTAAATATGTTTGTCTACTTTATAATACCTTAACAGGACATCTTCACTTGTCTGGTAACACCGTTACCAGTCTGAGCAGTAGTGATTTACATTAGGTTTCACTTTATTTTCAAATCTACTACCATCTCTCTTTCGTTCCCTTCTTCTCTCTACATACATCATCTTTTTAACATGCATAAACAAAACTCCCCTTTTTGTCCTATTCATGCAATAACACAACATAACATCCCTCTCCCGTTTCACCTTCATTTTCACCATCAAATTATAAATGATGATGATCCTTGGCAGGAAAGATATTCTGCAGCGATCTGTTCTACACAAATCTGAAGAAACCTCTAACCAAGATTCTCAGATTTCCCAGGCCAGTCTCATGGTCTAACATGATCATCATTGTTTTGAATTGTTCTTGAATTATGAGGAACCTTATTCACATAATCACCCAATAGCAAATCTTTATGTATTCTGGCACTAAGCCATTCAAGGATTCATAAACTATCAGGAGTATTCTTAGTTTATTCTCTGAGCTTCAGGGAGCCAGAGCAAGAGACCTTAGAACAGTAGCGATGTGCTCTATCTTCTAGGTTTTAGCCAAACACTAGCAGCAACATTCTGGCTCAGCCAGAGCCGTCCAATTTATTTTAGTCTTCTACAGAATTGAACCAGTCTTTATCAGGCCGCTGACCTTTTTAGGTCCCCGACTCTGATGTTGCCGTCCCAGCAGATGACGGCAGAAGAGATGACTCCCTCAACAATAGAATCGTAGAGGATGTCCACATCTTGGTGCAAACCTTGAAGGAATTTCATATCAAGTATCCAGGTCCCAGGTCTGAATTCAATAACCATCTCTCCATCATTCTTGACATGATTCTCCAATTTAGAAGATCGGGCTTCCATCAACATTCTCTTTGCAGCCCAGATAACAGGCTGTTTTCAACCATTTTATCAGGGGACATACTTAGTTTCTTTTAATCTGAATCGTACATCTGCATTTTGTTACCTGCACATCTTTCTTGCAGTTCCTGTGGTACTTCATCTCATCCAGCAACTACTTGTACAATTACTCTCCCTCTTATCCTTTTTCCTCCATTCATCCCTCCATCCATTCTCATATCCATCCATTCACATCCCTCCATCATCCCTCCTTCCATCTCTCCATCCATTCATCCACTCATTGATTGTCATTCATTCATTCATTCATTCATTCATTAATTCATCCATCCATCCATCCATCCACATACATCCTACACACATTCATCCATACATCCACATCCATACGTCCAGATCTATCCATTCATTTATCCAGATCCATCTTCATATCCATCCATTAATTAATTAATTCATTCATCCATCCACATTCTATACATCTACCTATCCACATTCATCCATCCATCCATCCATCCCTCTAA
This sequence comes from Micropoecilia bifurca, assembly GCA_903067075.1. Classification (NCBI taxonomy): domain Eukaryota; kingdom Metazoa; phylum Chordata; class Actinopteri; order Cyprinodontiformes; family Poeciliidae; genus Micropoecilia; species Micropoecilia bifurca. Next base: position 11,847 of record CAEGAF010102719.1, read on the forward strand.
CCACATCCATTCATCCATCCATCCATCCATCCATCTCTCTATACGAAGAGAAACAGCAATCCCCTCCCCTTCATCAACCCAAAACTCACACATCAATCTTTCTTGTAAACTCATCAGTTTCTTTAAATCTGAATCTGAATTTCCTAGGGCACCGACAATTGGGCAACGCCATCCCATACCAGGGTGTACAATGATCTGCAATACAGCAACAATCTTGGTAGTTCAGTCTCCAGCTGCAACCTGCTGCCTGCTAATCTATGTCAGTGTACAATTTTTTCACTTCGAATCAAGGCAAATGCTCTCATTCCTACCTTAAACATTATCCTAATGGGGAGTTATAATTTCTCTCTTACGGATTCATCCATGGGTTTTCTCTCCTGCATAGATATTCCAAATTCAATCTATTATTGTCTTTATCTTCAATCGGCTCCTTAAATCCTGACGACTCAGTCGACTCACTTCTAGCCAAGGAAGCCAAAGAAAGGTTCAATAAGATCATTAAATTCATTCGCTTAGCAAGCCAAGGCAATGGGCTCTCTAAGGCAGATATCACCTGCACATTCAAAGTCCTTTTCTTTCACCCAGATTCTGGTGTTTATCAGGATATCTTGGGAAGGAGCTTCCACTTCAGTTTACCTCACTTTCGTTCATCATGTAACCCGAAACCACTTCATTCTGCTCAATTCTACCCACTGAAGGATGTTTCTAATAGTTTCATGAACTATGCTATTCACATCATTCCTCAGAGAAACCCTACATTTCCAGCCAGCATCTTTTCGTTCAAGGCTCACTCATCCTCTATCACTCAAAGGCAAGTTTTCTCTTCTACAATGACATTCTCTTCCAACCCGAAAACATTCAACTCCCTCATAGGCTTGGTGGCCACTTCAGAGGCAAATAGTTGAAGCAAAATTGCCTAAGAATTCGTCTTTTCTTGCACTTTGAACTCATCATTATGGCAGCAAAATTTTGGGGACATGAATGGTGTAAGACGTTTACTCTCGTTTATTTAGACTCATTCAGGTCTCAGTGTGGCATCAACTCCAGGTTCGAGCAGCTCACATTCCAGTAATTCAGAACATCCTTGATGTTCCATCATTTCCTTCAAATTCCGACTCTCTGCTTCAGATTCAGAAACTCATTAATTTCCATTTCCACAGTCTTCAATAATATCCAACTAACTCCCCTGTTCCTTTTCTTCAAACATAATTCTTTATCCACCCATGCTTGTCAGGTATCTTCATTCATCGTTATAACATTTAGATATCAGTCTTCAGAGAAGTTAACCGATCATTTTGCTTTCTCTCACCTAGTTCATCTCTTCCATCCTCAACCCATGAGCCCATCTTTACATTCAGATCAGAAATTCAGCAACCATTTCATCTCAAGGTCCACACCTCACCTAGGCATCCCGTAATGCAGTCACTTAAGTCTGGTTCAAGCTATTTAAGTCAAGTCCAGCATCTCTCTCAAACCTTATTCCGCCTATTCTTTCATATTGGAGCCGCCTCTTCAACATCCATTCAGGCTATCTCCTATAAGATGTTTCAAGTTTTAGTTTGCTGGTCATCACAGGTGTACCTTTCATGCAACCTCAGTGATTTTTGGCAAACCCATTCTTTTCTCATTTCAGAGTCTGATCAGACTCTTTTGGGGTTCCTATGTTGGCTCAGGATTAAATAAGAGGAACCGCCTCCCGAAGACATACCCCCACTCAGAGTGTTCGTATCCCAACCCCTCTGTCATTCTCCCAGACAACCAAATCAAGATCTTCACCCCTTCATCCCTCCTTCCTTCATTGCTCCATCCTTTCATCCCTTCCTCCCTCTCCCCTTCATCCCTAATGTATTCATCAATAAATCTTTGAACGCATACGTTTGTGGCGTGGTCCTTGCTAGTGAAGTGGAAGTTAATGTGTTAACTTAATTTCGGGAGCAGGGCCACGCCCGAACCACACCTCTAACTCTTCAAGCAGCCCATTTATACTCTGCTCATTTACTCAACTCAGTCTGTTGTGTTTTGTCAAACCCACCCTCCCTTACCTCTTTCATTTAACACTTCTTTATTCATAACTGTGCATTGTTTTTTCTTTTTGCTGTAGGTTTCATCTGGGGGTTTCTATGTTGGCTCGGGATTAAATAAAAGGAACCACCTGCCGAAGACATACCCCCACTCAGAGTGTTCACATCCCAAGCTCTCTGTCATTCTCCCAGATGACCAAATCAAGGTCCTCCATCCTTTCATCCCTCTATCCCTTCCTCCCTCTCCTCTTCATCCCTAATGCATTCAGCAATAAAGCTTTAAACGCATACATTTGTGGCGTGGTCCTTGCTAGTGAAATGTAATGGTGGAGCACCAGGTCAGCCCAGGTCACATTTAAAAAGAAGTGGCCCCATGTATAAAGAGTGCATACGCACAAAAAATGTCCAGCGCCATACTATACACATGGATAAAAATGAACTCAATGTTCGATTTTATCCATGCCAACTTGTGCGTATAGTATGGCGTAAATGTACGCAAACTTTTTTCCTGCTGTTATACTGTGTGGCAACAATGCAAACTTTTTTATGGACAATAAGAAGCTGGAAGGCACCTAAGTACACTGAAACCTGACTTCATTCAGTTATTTATTTAGGTTATTTAGACCAAGAAGCACTGAACCTGATGTTTTTCATAATTTTAATTGTGTTTGTTTAAACATAAACGAGAAAACTGAACGACATTTGTCCTCGGACAATAACATAAAACACAAAATAAAAATAAAAGTATGTGAAAACCTCACTCGAATGTAATACTACATTTGCAATTATCTGAAAGGTAATTCTCACTGAAAAAGAAAATGGAGTCAGATCAGCAGATTAACTCCAAACAGGTTTGATTATTTTTAAGTTGATCAAGGTGTGTCAATCACACAACTTGCTTGCGTAGTTGTGTGAGCGTTTCACAATTACACAAGCCGCGTAATTGTGAAACGTTTTGGCTCTGATGAAGAACATCGTCAATAGAAGGATTCAGAGGGACCATTTGATCAACATTCTGCTGAGAAATGTTGATGACCACATATTCAAATGGTCTGAGTTGCATTTGAAAAAATCTGATCTGTTATTCAGATGGTCATGAAAAGATTAAATACAGGTTGCATAAAGGCAAAAAAAATATCAGATCTGGGTCGCTTCAGGCTGTAGTGTGTAGTGTAGCATTGTAGCATAAACTTTTTGGTTTCCATAAATTTATCCTAAAATCCAAATATTTCTAACTTTGTGGGGAGTGTAAATATTTAACACTTTCTAAAAAAAAACAACATACATACACACAAGATTAAAAGTTACATTTATACATTTTGCAATAATAAGATTAAATGTGAAAAAGTAGAAATCTTTCCTATCAGAGAAAAGGAATGATTTTCATCATAAATCCTTTACATAAAGGATACAAATAAATAGAAGGACTCTATTCTATCTCAGATCTATGTGATATTGATGATAATAATAATTAATATATACTCCAGGGATATTTAATAATGTTTATCTAGTGCTGGAGATAAAGATAGGACTTGAGAGCTGGTCTTGATTCTGAGTGTCTGCCTTTACTCACAATCCACCTCCTTTGTCTCTGACAAAAAACTTTCTGTGGGTGGCAGGGTGTCATAATCACAGTGGTTGTTTTTTGCCTGGTCAATTGACTCCTTTCCAAATTGTAGATGGGTGTCACTTACTCCAGTGGGTTGGATGGTTTTGATAGTCATCTCTGAAATCAAAAATAAGTCTACTTGAATCTTGAAATTCTTAAACATAAAATGTTTAATTACATTTGACTTATTAATAAAATCTGACAACCTGAATTTGGCTCTTATTGCTGAACTCTACCGATGCAACCAAACCAAATAGACCCTATTTCACGTTTCACACTCAAACAATGGCGCACATATAAGATCTAGATGGATGCTAACCTATTGAAATTGCATAAGACAATCAATTTATGCTGCCTAAATTTGACACAAAATTTACGGTACAGTTCAGGGAACAAACAAGGGAATTGCAGCATGGTGTGCAGTGGATGGACAGCTAGAAAGCTTCCAAAAAATGAAAGAAACTTGTAACATAGATAACTCAATAGATTCCTACAACTTAGAGCTTATTATATGAAATAAATGAAATAAAAATAAATCTTAACATGAAAAATCTGAATAATTTTGTGTTTTCACATGCTTATACCCATTACACTGACCAAAAAAAACAACCCCCTAAAAAACAAATCTAGCATTAAAAGCCTTACCCGCTTTATCAACCTTCTGGCTATTAGTCGGACTGGTGTCACTAATTTCTGCATATGCTGAATCTCTCCTGGTGGGTGATTTCATTTCCATATAGCTACTTTCAGTGTTTTTGGATGTTGGTGAGGGGGGGTCCTTTATTGTGGCATATGGGTTTTCAGAGCTGACAAGAGAAGAGGAACTTGCAAGATAGTCAGCACCCTTTACCATGTCTGAGTAACAAAAATAGGATAGCCAGTTTTAGATAAATATCAATTATATGATTTACAATTTAAATCAAACCTTGATTTAAACAGGTAAGACATACCTTGCAGTGATTTTCCAATGCAAGTCATGTCAACTCCACAGGCTCCTAGTATAAAGAAAGGTACATTGTTAAAGAGGTCATAAGTAAGAAACATTACAAAGAAGATAAGGCTGCAGTTCCTCACCATGTTGATGTATTTTTAGGAAAAAAAAAAAGTTCTTCCAACAATATGTTGTAGTTGCTCACACACCTGATTTGGAACTATCCATCTTACACTCTTGTCCTACTGGAGTTGGGAGGGGTGCTGGTGCCCCTAAGACATTTCGGGTTCATTATGTCATCTTGATTGCGAGGGTTCTTACATAATGGTTTTATCTACAACTACCTCTAAAGAATGCAGTAAAACACCGACAGCTTAGCTGACTACATTGCTTTCTGTGTTGACAATTCTTTCCCCACAAAAAAGGTCAAATGCTACCCGACAACAAACCATGAGTTACAAGAGGATTGAAAATTCTACTTAACTCTGCTTAAGAGAGTCTTTAAATCTGGTGATCGGTCAGATCTCAAATGCATACAAAAACAGCTGAAACATAAATTGTGTGAAGACAGAACTATGTGTAAGAGAAAGCCGGGAGAAAAATGGAAAAATAATGCTAGAGAGGTTTGCACTGGGATGAGAGAGATCACAGGACTGACGAGGAAAGCCAACAGCCCTGTTGGGAGGATCTCAAATGGGCAAACAAATTCAATCTGTTTAACCGGTTTGACTCCCCAGTCCCTAGTTATAGCCCCTCTTCCCACACATTGTCTGCTTGCAGTTTTATAATTACTGCTGAACAGGTGAAAAGAGAGAAATCTCACCCTGGGAAAACCCCTGGTCCAGATAATATCAGCCCAAAGGACCTAAAAACATGTTCAGGTCAATTAAGTGGATTCCTCCAGTACCTCCTTAACTTGAACCTGAGGCTCCATAGAGAGTCAGATCTATGGGAAACATTGTGCTTGGGTCCAGTGCCAAAAAAGATAATTCCAAAAGTACTAAACCCATTGCTCTGATGAGGGTTATGGTTCTGGTATATATGAGGTCACAGGTGGATGTAGCCCAAGACCCTCTCCAGTTTGCACACGAGCCAAATGGATATACTTGCTGCAGAGGGCATATTCCTCCCTTGATAGACCTGACACCATTGTCCACATCCTTTTCCTTCAACACCATCCAGCCAGGATTACTACGCAAGAAGCTGGCTAAAATGGACGTAGGAAATGGACTCATCACTCATCTACTGACAGCCAGACCTCAGTATCTAAGATAATAGAGCTGCAAGTCAGACTACACTCCAGACTTTAAGTACTGTTCCAAACTGTGCCATCTGCAAAAGTACTCAGATGACAAGGCTATCATGGGATGTGTGAAAGGGGGACAGAAGGTGGAGTATAGGACATTGGTAGATCATTTTATGGTTGTCAATTTCTGCAGTAAGAAAACACATCCCAATCTCCATCTCAGGGGCAGATGTTGAGCAGGTTTCAATCTACGAGTACCTTGGTGTTACATTAGACTGAAAGCTACAGTGGACTACAAACACTGAGGTGCTCTACAAAAAACCCATAAGCTCAGGTCTTTTAACATCTGCAGTAGGATGCTCTTCAAATTCTATCAGTCATCAGTGGCTAATTTAATCTTCAATGCAGTGGTGTGCTGGGGTGCTGCAATGAAGGTGAAGGACTCAAACACACTTAAACTGAGAAGAAAGGCTGAGTGGAGCTCAAGCTGGCTCCACTGGAAAAACTAATTTTTTGCAAACTGTAAGAAGATTTTATAATAAAATTATGAAACATCACCAACATGTGACACTGAATAATCTATTTAAACTGTTTGCACTCACCCAGTTCATTGAAGTGGACCCCTTGTTTCCAGTTGCTAAGCCTGGTTCCAGTATGAGCACCAAGAGCCACATTCTCCATGTTACGAAATAGATTGCTACCAGCCTATGTGTAACATAATAGCGTAAAAACAGATGGTTTAGGGATTTGTTTTCATCCCTCTGTACAGTATGCATATCTGTGCTTACCTTTGCACATTGACCACTCTTGACATGAGGCATACTGATGCATTGGGTAAGAGTATGGTAACTGGGGTTGGAAAAGTAGTTGCTGGGGTGGGCTTCATATGATGGAGTGTAAGTATCTAAAAGTTAAAACAGGACAATAACTGTTAGCAGAGCTTTCTGCATGATTCTTTTGAGTTGGCTTCAAAAACAGATTTTGACTGTAGAGTTAAGAGGGTACAGTTTGATGGACACAAATAGCACAGAAATGCTGGTCCAGGAGCATTTCTGGACCAGCATAAATTCTGCATTGAAAAAGTATGTTGTGTAGTTATGACATGTCATATGTCACGCAGCATTTATCACATGTTGTATCAAAGAAACATGTTGTGATACATATGTAAGGGGTATGGTAACTGGCGTGATGGCATGTTGTTATACAACAACAATATGCCGTATCTGTAAACATATTCATAAGATGCTTGAAGTTTGTAGGTATCAAAAAGTAACTGAGCCGTTATTAGACATATATTTGATTATGGGGAACATACAATTACAGTTTAATCAATATCCAACTTTAATTCACCTGCTATAGTGTAATTAGATGTGACCCTGATAGCAGGAGTGTAGATTACAGCTGGCATTGTAGCCTCTTTACTCTTCTGTTTATTTCGGTAGATGATGAATAGGGGCAGGGCAAGAAGTACCAAAAACACTAGAACTATGATTCCTGCAATGGCTCCTATCTGGTAGGTGTCTACATGTAAGGATGCGCTGGTCAAATTGTTGAAGCTTCCAAACACCACTACACCACCTGCAAACAGAAGAAGAAACAGTTTTATTCTATTTTTCAACCAAATAAGTCAGATGGAAACTGCAGCTTGCCTGACATGTTATAAAATTATTGGCACAATGGTTGTACCACAAATTTATCTCACCACCTAATCAGAATATTCTTTTACATGCTGTTCATAGCTGCGCTGCCGCGGTAGAACAAGTCCGTTAAAGTGAAACCTGGAGATGTAGATATCATTCATTTAGTGCTTTGCAATGGGAAAAATAACTCAAAACTATTCATTCCTTTTGTTTTTCTCGGTTTTTATTGGCTTTATGATACACGCGTCTGCAGTGTCAGTTGCTATGGTATAGCAACTGACAACAATGCAACTTTATGTATAATGATTCAGCACCCAAAACACTTAAACATTACCCACACTTAGAACAGAGCATTCAGTTTGTTGCAGTTTTATGCTTTAGTGTGTATTTTGCTTATATTAAGCTAATCACTATGGTAGATTAGCAGCGCTGGCTTATTAGCTAATTCAAACACCTGCTTTACTGATGATCTGTCAGTTTGTGTGTTGGTCGCCTTTTTTATTTTTAAGCTGAATACATCTTATTCCATAGCACATCTATTTGTTAAGTTTGTCAAAGTCAAGCATAACTGACCTACTTCCCTCTCCCTTGCTATTTTTTTCTTAGTAAAAACTTATTTCTCACCTTGTTATCTAGTCATGGTGTAAACAGTTCATAGCAAAATACTGCATCCCTTTTTATTGAGCTTACATTTAAGTCTAGCAGGGAAATGGGGGCGAGAACTTGCGTGGGTGACATCAGGCTGCAAGGAGTCTAATTTAAAATAACATTGGAGCTCATTTGAGAATATTGTGATATACATTGTATATCATGATATAGCAAAAATATATCAAGATATTAGACTTTTCTCATATCCCCCAGCCCTACCTGGACGTTAGGTTGCATTGAATCAACCTATTAATTAATCAATTTAAAAAGTCACATTCAAAAACAATCCAACCTGTGAAAAAAGAGGAAGTAAGTTTCCAACCTGCAGAGAGTTTTAAAGAATGAAGACTAAACATTTTTGAGTAACTGAATAAGAACCAATGCAAAATACTTGTCTTAATGTTGTTTTGATGCTGAATTGGAGAAGCTAAAGAGGTTATGGATGTGATTTTGACAATCAACTTGAAATGATGTAAAATGTGCAAATCAAAGATCACAGATGTTGTGTTGGGGCAGTGGTTCTCAAACTTTTTCTCCTGCACCCCTCCAGTGGTTTCCAAACATTTTCTGGGCCCCCCCTACTGATTACAAATGGCTGTCTGGTTGAACGAGGCATGTGAGGGATGGGGGCGGAGGGAAGAGAGGATTCTTAGAGACGCCCTGTCTCTAAGAACAGGAGGGGGGTGGGGGGAAATCGACTTTTTTGGGGGCAAAATGAATGTAAGTAGCTGAACATAGTAGGGGTTGAACGACTACATATTTTTTAAAGTCGACTACTTCATGATAATAGTCGAGTCGATGTCGACTAGTCGCGATGACGTCATAGTGACGTAAGCGCAACAACTTACAACAACTTGGATGCTTTATGAGCTATTTTCACGGTAAATATTAACCCCTACATCTTCTCCCCTTCTCCCCATTTTACTAAATCTATTATGCAGAATTAAAAGAGCATTAGATACATCATTCTTTGTGAGCAGCGGAGAAAATTTCGTTGCACAAAGTCGGTCTGACTTTTTTTTATTTTTTCCCCCAAACACCGGCTGATACTGATGATCTCTGGATAGTTACTCATATAGGAGTCAAATTATCACACTGACCACAATGGTGCT